>CM076582.1:1241414551-1241612821 GCA_034641835.2 Pinus albicaulis
TACAGTCCTCTCTATTGTTTCTCCCTCCTACTATGCGTGAACCACTGTTCGAATGGTACCTACATCTGCATACATTAAAAATTCTTAGTTTAGTCGTGGAAACATAAAAAAACACAAAATATGTAAAAAACCCAAAAAAATCAAAAACATGGTCAACATTTTACCTATAGCACCCCATTGAGCATAAGCTGGTAAAATCAAATCTAGATCTCCGCGAAAATCCATCCTTGCAAATTAATGCTCCTCTATGAAGATATTTTGTCTTCAGAGCAAACTGAAGAATGCAGTGGAAAATGAGATTGATGACTGACCAGCATGTCTAGAAATCACCTCGACCTATCGCTGCATATGTGGATCTCTAGGACTAGCTAATTCGAGTATCACATGATGTGGTTGCATCAATGGAACTCACTCCAAAAAAAAAGTGATCAATATCGACACGTAGATGAATTTTTTGGCCTTTCCACTTTTTACCTTGGTCAGATGTTCTTTCATCTAAAGCAGTACTACTTCATCCTAGTTGAACATGGTCAGCTCGAGACACTCAAGTGCATATTGCATGTATGATTTATTCACAACATGTAGTGTCACGCTGCTAGCTAGCTTTGTGATATTAAATAGGAGAATTCACAGAGGCATATCACGTACATATTTGATATTTAACTTTCCATCTTTTCTAGGCTTAGTTCCTAGTCGACAAAACTGTCGAATGTAGTCCTTCACTGTTTCACCTCCATGGATGGAGCCCACAAGGGAAATGGGGGCACCACATCTCGACAAACTTGTCAGAAAGTAAATATCATCAACAAATATTGGGAGAACTAGTCCCCAATGTGAAATGCATGTAGTGTCAGGTCCCATGAACAGATTAAGAACTGCAATAGTTCCATGTGTTGCCTCATCCCTGACAATCTAAAGTACTTGAGAAACCCAGAGTCTTTGAGGGCTCTCACAGTGTTAGGATCATTTAGGGCAACCATATCCTATTCTTCATGTTCTTTTTCTCACCATGTAATCGACATTATGATCTGATCAAAGTCTGAAATCACACCATAGGCTTAGTTAGGATTCATTCCATGCAAAAAAATGGAGAAATTTTGGGCACAAAACAAGATTCAAGTTTTTAAAATGCACCCAACACACTCCTTGTAGGGACCAACCCTATAATTTAGTAGATGGGTGCTAGGCTTTAAAAAAAAATTATTTATTTTTACACAGTAACTAGGAAACAAAACCATAATCATACAAGTTTGAAACTCAGTAAAATTAAATCACTTATATCAAAGTCCATAAATTTAACTTCATAACACATACATATATTTAACTTGTTAATTATAAGCACAATGAAATCATCATAATTAACAACAATATAACTAACACATGTATCGTTCACCCTTAGACGAGAACCAAACTTGACTTGCAGCTACTTGAGCTCCTTTGTTGTCATCTACCTCCAAGCCTGAATTTTGTCATGCTTAATCTGAATGTAATGACACACCGGTTGACCTCCCAGCATACTCCTTGGGTACTCTCCTTCTCCACGAACCCCCGAGCTGCAATGGGGTTGTACAACGAAGGAATGTGCTAGATGATAGAGGTGAGCCCCTCTTGGCTCAAGAGTCCCCTCTCTATAATAATCTACCTCACCAAACTCAACTATAGCTCGTAACCACTCAAAATGACATAATCTCCTCCATCCAACAATAGGGTAAACAAAAGTTCCTTTTCCCTTCCATTTCCCTTTCTATTATAGAAGGCTTCATAGGTGACACTTGGAATTTCATGCATAAATAATTATTTTTTTTATTACCCAACATTTGATTATTCACCCACCCATGTGTCACCCTCTCATCAAGACTCTCCAAAATAGTTTACTTAATTATTCATTTAAAAACAGTATTTCCCTCAACCCAACAAGGCTTCCTATTTCTTCTCCTAGTTGTCTCTTGATTCCCCCTTTTTACTCCTTAACTTGTGTTTATTACTGAAGTTAATTGATAATTCTCAGATTTGGTCCCCTAACTACCTCAATTTTCCCTTTTGATGAATATTCTTATGTTGGCTTTTGCCACATGGAAGTTCTCTAAATTTTCAAATTTTAATTTATTAATCTTATTTTAATTCACCACCCTCTTCTCTTAATGAAGTTTTTAATAAATCTTTATACTTAACTCTATGTCCCTCTTTCCCCCTTTTGCCTAATTAAGCATTATGTATTTAATATTTTGTTTTAACATGGAAAGGGTAGAGTTATCATGGTAAAATATTTTATCTCTTCCTATTCCTCCCTTACCCTAAGTTTTATTCTTGATTTAATTCCTTTGGTTCTAACATCATATGTCACTTGATATGAATCAGTTGGATTTGATTATATTTATTAGTTTCTTTAATGATGTCGAGGGTGTCAAGTTGGTCATGCCCTTTAATAACTTCCATTTGAAGTTCCAAGGGTGCCATGCCTAAGAATTTATTTCTGATGCCAAGGGTGCCAAGTCAGTTGTGCCCTTCAAAAATTTCTCTTGAAATTCCAAGTGTGCCACACCATTTTCCCTTCAAGTATCCAATGGTTACGAGGGGAAATTATATGTGCAACGCCGGAGACCCCTGTCATCTCGTATCTTGCCTACTATAGTGAGACTAATGGTGCTGGGGATCAAGGAATCCACCTTGATGCGCACCCCCCAAAACATCCTCATGAGCAAACCAAATTTGGGACCCACCCTCACAACATCGTGATCTTCAAGGCGAAGGTATTTCGACCTTTCCATCCTAAGTCACGGCGGGTGTGCTAGCGAGTGAGATTAGGAACACTGTTCCACCCCTCCCATGTTATTCCATCCAATTGTACAACCCCATCACACATATGTGAGTCATTCGGCCAAGAAATTGACATGTTCCTGCAACCAATGACATATCATCAGAGTATATGTAGTATATATAACAAGTTTCAAACCGAACTTAGAATTTCAAAGAAAAAATATTAATTTCTATCAAACCAGATGTTATCCACTCATCACATGCGAGTGCCTCTAGTGGTTTCTTGTCATACTCAATAATCATCAGTAAAAAAGTTCTTAGTGTTAGTCATTATCATAATAGAAACATCAACATGACCTAGTCATTCACATCATTGTTTATTTTGAATCAGAACTAATGTAAGTAGCTACATATGGGACACATCCATCATGTTTATCATAATCATAACATCAATGGTAAACTAACATATCCATCAAAGGCATTATCATCGTAACATCAATAGAAACCATATCTATCCCTAAAATCTATCATCATCGTGATATCAATAGAGAACATGCATATCCATTAATGCTACAATCATGTCCCCCGGATGCGGGTGAAAGTGGAGATGGGGGGATTGACGGGACGCATGGCGCAAGGACGGGAGGCCACCTGCCTTCCCTCTTGAATCCTTAGCGCCCACCTGATCTCATTTATTACCCGCGCTTGATCTTAATGGTTCAGATATGGAGTCGATTCACTTCAATGCACCAGGTTCTCGAGGCAGCCTCGACTGCTGCAATTGCATTTTACATTCGACCTCTAGGCTTGGTCATTCAATGCACAGGCTGGAAGGTTGCAGTCTTGGTTTGTTATTTATCATGGAGCCGTCCGCCCCTTCACCATTGTTGTCTAGTTGCAATCCTGCTCTGGACAAAGCAATTGTCCGCACCATCACCGGGTTGCGCAGTCGCAACACTTGCTGCTTGGTGCTTGCGGATAATTCCCACATATCTATTGCAGGTTCCTGTGTTTCTGCCACTGAAGTTCTTGGCTCTCCTCCTGAGCGGAATTCCACCAGTTCTCACTTGCACTCCAGCTCCTATTCTATCGCATTCATGCCCAGAGTCAGACAGAGGATGCGGAGTCGTAGGGGCTCCTCGCGGGCAGCCAGAAGGCACTCGCCTTCCCTCACCTCCTCTCCGTCGAATTCCTCTGCGACATCGGATAGCTTGCCTCATTTCCTTCATGGGCGTCTGCTTCGTTCAGGTCGTTGTCTGGACTCGCCCTCTGGCGATGCTCTACCAGCTCAGTCTCATACTGCACTCTTTTCCTTCGACTGTGCTCTCAACAAACCCCGGGTTACCGTAGCCATCTCGGTCGTCTTCTTGGAGGAACCAATGCCTGAGCCTCCGCCTGATGCGCATGCTCCGGACGACAGCGCTAATAGGGACGAGAAGCAACAGGATACGAGGGGTTCACCCTCTGAGAACAAGATTTCTTTGCAGGTCGATGCTGGGGTCGTTCTGGGCCATGTCGATGCGCCTCCGCCGGTTGTCCACTCCTCTGCCGCTTGCTCCCACGCACATGGTCATCCGGAAGACTTCAGCTGCAAAATTGAAGAAATTGAGCCGGATGAGTAACTATGCCCTCCCCTCCTGTCTTTTTGTCAATTCTCTGCCCTCTCTGAGGGATTGCTTGGTCGACTTGTTAGTTCTTTTTTTGCATTTTTCCAATCTCAGACACTACAGTGGTCTAGTACAGTCAGAGTCCAATGCAGCAGATATGCAATGTAATTATGTCCAGTGTCCAGTCAAAAACATATCAGTTCGATCCCCTGCGTGGGATTTTTTCAGGTTATGGCTCCCTTGGCTGGTTTCCCTTCCGTCGGGCAGCCCAATATCAGTCTCTGTCAGTTAAAATGCCTCCCGGTAGGCTATGTTTTGGCTTCAGCCAGGTGTACATTATTTTCCTTTAATTAATAGATTACTCTAATTTAGAAAAAAAAAAAATGCTACAATCATGTCAATAGAGAACATGCATATCCATAAGTGCTATCATCATCATAGTATCAATAAAACATGCATAACCATCACATCCACTAATAATAGATTCATGTGTCCAGATCCTTATCCTGAGGTCCTCAAAGAATAAAGTGCGGGCCTTAGGGCTAAATAATGTTAAAATTCATCACTGACAGTCAGCTAGAGTAGGGCACTACATACACCCCCTCTTAATAGTGGAATTCATCTCGAAGTCCTTGGAATAGATAAGGAAAACGGTGATGCATCTCTTCGGCATCCTCCCAAGTGGCTGAAATAGGACTGTAATTTTCCCACTGGACCTTAACCTGGTCCAATAATTGGCATCTAAGTTGCAAAGTTCGTTGGTTCAATATGCGAACTGGTTCGACCATCACCTTGCCCTCGTCCGAAACCTGCAAGTGACCTAAGTCAATAACATGTGATGGATCTAAAATACAATGACGCAAAACAAAAACATGAAACACATCATGAATACATGCTAGGGATGGAGGTAATGCAAGTCTATATGCTATCGGCCCTTTTCTTTCTAAAACCTCAAAAGGTCCCACAAACCATGGAGACAATTTTGCTCCCTTTCCAAATCTTATAGAGCTCTTTTAGGGCCTTACTCTCAGGAGCACCCTATCTCCCACTTCATAACTTCGATCTATTCGATGAGAGTCAACATAACTCTTTTGTCGATCTTATGCTTCTTTTAGCTTCCCTTTAATCATAGTCATTTGTTCTTCCATATCTTGCACCACTTCTAGTCCTATTAATACTTGGTCCTCTAGTCGGTCCCAACTAAGAGGTGTTATGCACGATATTCCATACAAGAACTCAAATGGTGCAATCTTGATGGAACTTTGATAATTTTTATTGTAAGAAAATTCCACCAAAGGCAAAAATTCCTCCCCCTCCCATTTCTTTTGTTGGTCCATCACATACATTCGTAGCATGTCTTCGAGGATTTGATTAGTCCTCTCTGTCTGACCATCTGTCTTAGGGTGGTATGCAGTGCTGAAGTTCAATTGGGTACCCAAGGCTTCTTGGAAACTGGTCCAAAACCTTCCTGTAAACACTGCTCCCCTATCTGATATGATATTCCTAGGAACTCCATGTAATCTTACAATCTCATCAATAAAAAATCTTGCTATCTCTGGTGCCTTATATGTAGTTTTAACTGGTATAAAATGGGCACTCTTGGTCAATGTGTCCAACACTACAAATATGGAATCATGTCGTCTTGAGGTCATTGGTAGTCCCACAATGAAGTCCATTGATATAACTTCCCATTTAGATTCTGGTATCTCATGGGGTTGCAATAACCCTGTTGGATGTCTGTGTTCAGCTTTTACTCGCTAAAAATCTAAGCATCTTGCTACAAAGTTTACAATTTCCTTCTTCATTCATTTCCAAAAGAAAAGTGGTTTCAGGTCTGCACTCATCTTCTTAACACTAGGGTGTGCCATGTATACTGCATGATGTGCTTCATTCAAGATCAACTAGCATATATCTTCATTTGGTGGCACATATATCCTTCCCCGAAATCGTAGAAGTCCATCACCATCAAGGGATTATTCTTCATATTTTGGGATTCTCATTTCATCCTCCCTCAAACTCTTGCTAACCTCCTTGTACTAGGTGTCCTTAAATTGCAAGTCAAGCAACTTCTCCCTTAAGTTTTTCTTTAATGGAATCACTGAAAATATTCGAGGCCTCCTACTTAAAGCATCAGCCACCCTATTTATTGTTCCTGTTATGTAAGTAATATCAAAATCATATTCATTGATCAGCTCAGACCATCTTCTTTTCCTTGCATTTATCTGGTCCTGAGTGAATATGTGTTGTAGCCCACACTGGTCAGTTCTAAGTTCAAACTTCCTTCCTAGAAGGTAGTGTCTCCAAATATTTAGTGCATAAACAATTGCTGCCATTTCTAGATCATGAGTTGTGTAGTTCTCTTCATGGGTTCTAAGTTTTCTTGATGCATATGTTATTACTCTTCCCTCCTGCATCAATACACAACCCAACCCTTGCTTGGAGGCATCAATGCAAACCAAAAATTCTTGTTCCATATCTAGCACTTTCAAAATTGGTGCCTTCGTTAACAATACTTTCAACCTTTGGAATGCATGTTCACATTTTTTATTCCAAATTAATTTCTTGTTATTTCTTTGGAGCTCAGTAATGGGGCTTGCTACCCTCGAAAACCCTTTGAAAAATCTACAATAATACCCTGCCATGCCCATGAAACTTCGTATTTCATGAACATTGGTTGGTGCTGGCCATTCCATGATGGCCTCAATATTTTTCAGGTCTACCGCAATGCCATCCCCAGAGATAATATGCCCAAGATAATGAATCTTTGATTGGTAAAAGGAACACTTTGACAGTTTTCCATACAATTTGTTTTCTCTAAGACATTGAAGAACTATCCTCAAGAGTTTGTCATGATCTTCTAGGGTCTTTGAGTAGATCAAAATGTCATCGATAAATACTTGTACAAATTTGTGTAATTAATCTCGGAATATCCCATTCATCAAACTCATGAAAACACCCGGGGCATTTTTCAGTCCAAAGGGTAAAACTACAAATTCATAATGCCCAAATCTTGTCTTAAAGGCTGTCTTCGGAATATATTCTTCCTTGATTCTTAATTGATGATATCTTGACCTCAAATATATTTTTGAAAACATCGTTTCCCCCTTCATTTTATCAAACAAGTCATGTATCCTAAGTAAATGATATTGATTCTTTATTTTCACTTTGTTCAACTAGCGATAGTCAATGCACAGTCGCGAAGACCCATCCTTCTTCTTAACAAAAATCACAGGAGCTCCCCACGGAGATATGTTGGGTCGTATGAACCCCAAGTCCAACAATTAATTTAATTGTATTTGAAATTCCTTTAGTTCTAGATATGACATATGATAAGGTGTCTTTGCAATAGGCTCAATGCCTGGTTTAAGGTTGATGGTGAAATCAATTTCCCTTTTTGGGAGTAGGCCAAGTAATTCTTTAGGAAATACTTCCTTGAATTCAACAAGAATTGGATGTTTATGAAAGTTTTCAAAATCACCCTTATCATTTAGAGCTAACACCATGAACATTTGACACCCCTTTCATCTATATTTCATTAGTTGCATGGAGGAGATGAACCGTCGGGACACCCCTCAGTTCTTTCCCCTCAATGATTTTCTTTGTTTGTCATCATCTGTGAAATATAGTACCTTGTCTTTGCAATCTAGGATTGCCTCATGTCTCTCCAACCAATCCATTCCTATAACTACGTCGTAGACTCCTAATATCATAAAATACAATGATACCTTGGTTTTACATACACCTAGGTCCACCTCACAATCCCTTACCATCTTTCCTACATTTCTTTTCATACCACATGCCATTTCTACATGTATAAAATCATGTTGAGAAATTGCTTTGTGTTTAATCCTTGATAATGCATTTAAAGAAATAAAAGAATCAGTAGCTCCTAGATCTATTAAAATAACAAAACTCATACCATCAATATTACCAATGGTTTCCAACACAGTGGACTGGTTTTCGACCTGACGATTGTTCACCGCTGCATGGATGCGATGCGCCTTCCCCAGGTCCCCCACCGTAGTTTCTTTCTGAGTTGAGTTAGTATTACTTGTCTTTTGAGGGAAATACCTCTCGTAGTGAGCACCTCCACAAGTCCAACACCCCCTCTTAGGAGCTTGGCTTCTATTATTGGCTGAACTGGGAGTTGGCCTGGAACTCTATTGGAAAGAGCCAGACTGTTGGGATCGATGCTAAGGTGGTGTGACTTGGTGTTGTCGCATAAGAAAATGATGTTGTTGTTGATGATCTTGCTGAGGTACCCTATGCATCTGTTGAGTTGGGTGCCTATAAGGTGTTCTCGTAGACCACTTTTAATGATTGAGCACAGGACCCCTTTGAGAATTTCTACGTTCCATACTATTTCCATTTTTTACTCCTGATCCTACGGGCCTATTTGTCTTACTAGGTCCACTATTCATGACCTCCTCCTCTACAATAATTTCTCGTTGAACTGCCTCATGAAAGGTGTGAGGCGCTAAGATCCTAACCTTAGCCCGGATGTTACCATTTAATCCATACACAAATTTTTTCACCTTGAGTCTTTCTGTGTTTAAGTGAGGGGCATAATGGAGTAATTCCATGAAACGAGACTCATAGTCCGGCATTGAGCGACTCCCCTACTTTAATGCATTGAATTCATTTAATTTCCTCTCAAGAAATTCCTCTGATAGGTAGCGTTCTCTAAACTTTTCTTCAAATAATTTCTAAGTTACTGCTGAGATATCCATCCCCAATTGGGGTAATAAAGTCTTCCATGAAAGTAGTGTGTTTCCCTTTAGCTAGAATATACCCATCTTGGCCTTCATGTTTGAGGTATACTCTCTCAGGGTAAAGCACATAACCATGTTTTCTAACCATGCCTCTGCAGATTGACCATCTGTGGACCCCCAAAACTTTGGAAATTTTACTTTTTCCAAATCTCGACGTACATAATTTCTTGTATTGTTTTGGGGTGCTTCATTTTGTATGACTGGTACTCCATGATCTCGTTCTAGACGGTTTATTAATGCCTCAAACATCTGCTGGAATGATTTCATTAATTTTAACACTTCTCCTGCTGGAATTTTCTCTTGTGTTGAGATGTTTTCCTCATCATTGGGTGGGGTGGCAGGAGTTGGCTGTTGTGGTGGTGCCACGTTGCACCCTCTAGTTGCCCCACTCCTTCTTGTACTTCTTCTCACCATGGTTCACCAATGAATCCTGCCAAAATTTAACATGATTTTCCTTGAATATTCCTTTTACGTGTAAACATGAAATATATATATATATATATATATATATATATATATATATATATATATATAGTTAAATTTCCATCATTTAGAAAATTTAGAAATTATCTTTTAACATAATTACATTTAAAATTTTAGACTACACAGCATAAAAATATTACTTTTATTCACAGCATAAATAAATTTAAAATTTTCAAAATACTACATTATATGAAAAATCATCACTTTAATACACAACATAGATAAATTTAACCTTTTAAACTATAAAACTATTAATTTAATACACATCTTAAATAAATTTAAAATTTTAAACTGCAATAACTATCACTTTAATATACAACACATTGGGTAACACATGGAATTTGATTTTTTTAAATTTTACCCATTTAAATTTATTATACCTTAACTAAATAAACTTATATATATATATATATATATATATATATATTTCTGATTCATAAAATTTAATATTATCACACAAATTAAATATAACAATATATATCCACTTCAATCCATAATTGAAATTCATCACAAATTAAAATTCATTTGTGCTTGGCATAAAACTTAATTTCATAAGCATGTTAAATATAATGAACTAAAATTTGAGTAGCATTCACATCACGTGAATTAAATATGACAAAGTAAAATTGAACAGAATTTAAAAATGTCTTTTGATTATTAAAGATTGGATAAAAATCTTTTTAGTTGGATTCAAAGTTTAATGTTCAATATAATAAAGCAATAGGAAATTAGTGTTTTATTGATCACACTCTCCACTACTAAGTCTCACTCATATTGGACTATCTCACCCATATGGATTTGTAAAATGCCTAACACCATTATGAAATAAAATGATAATTTAACATCCACCAAAGTAAAACTAGTCTATCAAGCCTATAATAACATTTTTATAAATTTGTAATTAAATTTTTATTTCTTTATTATATACATCATTTTAATCACTGAGAACGGAAAGTTCCATTGAAACCAAAACGAAACCATAGCCACAACAAGCAGCGTGACCAAGAAAACCTTAGATAAAATGAACTGGCCATAATATCGTTGTAACACTAATTACACAAGATTTGTTGATTTAGAAATGAATGATCTAAGTCGTCGATAAAGTCGATAAGGAATTGGATAGGTGGCTAGTGAAACAATTTCTCGCACTCAAGGGTAGAATAGAAAATTTTCAAATATATATGTGAACTGGACCATATCAAAATAATCCCACATCGGAAGACAAACAATGGAAATATTATATTACAAGTATAAAATAAGAGCGATAAATAAGAGGAACCATTCAAGGGTAGAATAGAAAATTGTCAAATATATATGTGAACTGGACCATATCAAAATAATCCCACATTGGAAGACAAACGTATCGCTATCAGTTACAGTCTTTCACAAGCCCTGTCCACTATGCTCGAAGAAGGAGGTTACAAGTGATGAGATATAGCACAAAAAGGAGGTTACAAGTTTCGTCTTTCAATCAGTTCGATGTTAACGCTGATATTCGTGCATCTGAGTCCACGGTAACTGTTCCTATGCTTAATTTTGTATTGTCACACCAGAAGACATGGAGCCCGTGATTGATGTTACGTATTAGATACGCCGGGAGATCTGGACTCCAAGATTGAAATCAGAACAAAAACTGATGAATCAGAGGCTTTAGTCGTTGTTACTAAGAAGACAATGCAACATCCCACATATCTCACGGAAGCCTCTATAAAAAAAAATCCAGATTCTGTGCCCATGGTATTGTGGGCATTAATTTATAGGTTGGGAGCAGGAAGAGTGAATCAAGCCTCTTTGCAACAGAGAAACTCTGAGTGGAGGAGAAGATTGCGAAGGGTTTTATAAGTCTGGAGATTAGAGCCCCATGAATAGCTGAGAGATGTCGATGAGAAGCAGAGAATGCCGCTTTCGAGTTCGAATTTGAAGATGAAAAGCGGTTCACCAAGTCCTGGAGCCATTTGGGTGCCCGGATTTTGACTATTAAATTCTATATCCCTCCTCATAGATCAGTTCAAGCTGTGTTTTTCTTCATTTAAGCCTGTAATTCTGATCATAACTATCGGATTTGGCATCAGTCTTGAGAAAATTTAAATATGGGTTCGAGAGATTGCACAGCTCAGCTTCAGGAGCTCTTTAAACTTGAAAAGAGCGTAAAACCCGTTTTTTCCTCACCATAAAAATCAATCACTTGCATACCTATGTTATCATTTGTTTAACATATTTTTTTTTTTGGTTATTGTTCACTATCCAAAAAGAAGCATTTAAGGTCTGATCTGAATCAGAGACATAAATGTTTTTTTTTCTCCTTACATGCTTGTTGCTTTGAATAGCTTCATCTAAAGTGAAAGAAAGAGGAAAGTTCTGGACTTGTTACGCATTAACACCTTGCTGTGGTCACATGTACTCATTGTTGTTATAAAAGTTTTACTTTGATCATGGTAATCGAAATATAAGTCATATAAAGATTCATGGCATGAAAAAATCCTCTTTTAGCTCACTATTGTGTCACAAACTCTTTTGCTGCTCGTTATCACTGAAATATAAGTAGTTTACAATTGTCCTGAGTTACACAATTGAAATCTGAAAACATAAGTGGCTGTAAGTGCTCTCATTTGTTCAAAAGGAGGTGAAAATTTTGGATTTGTTTGATACTTTTGGGCATTAGCTTAACATCTACCATCTTACTGCTATTCTAGATATAATGTTTGTTCATGAACAACCATTGAAATATAAGTGAAATCAGAGATTTTTCTCATTGTGAAGTGAACTCTTTGGATTGATTGCATTGACAAGATTGGTGAAGTTGGATAAGAAGACTAACGCTTGTTGACTTATAAGCTCCATAATTTAAAATTGTGCACACATAAGCTCACAAAAAAATAATACAAGGAAACCTTAATACTTTATGGGCCTATAGGTCCTAGAGGTTGAACCTTTGCTCTGATACCAAGTGTAGGGACCAACCCTATAATTTACTAGATGGGCGCTAGACTTTTAATTTTTTTTTTTTTTTTTTTTACACAGTAACTAGGAAATGAAACGATAATCATACAAGTTTGAAACTTAGTAAAATTAAATCACTTATATCAAAGTCCATAAATTTAACTTCATAACACATACATATATTTAACTTGTTAATTATAAGCACAATGAAATCATCATAATTGAAAACAATATAACTAACACATGTACCGTTCATCCTTAGACGAGAACCAAACTTGACTTGCCGCTACTTGAGCTCCTTTGTTTTCGTCTACCTCCAAGCCTAAATGTTTTCATGCTTAATCCGAATGTAGTGACCCACCGGTTGACCTCCCAGCCTACTCCTGGGTACTCTCCTTCCCCATGGACCCCCGAGCTACAATGGGGTTGTACAACAAAGAAATGTGCTAGTTGATAGAGGTGAGCCCCTCTTGGCTCAAGAGTCCCCTCTCTATAATACCCTACCTCACCAAACTCAACTATAGCTCGTAACCACTCAAAATGACATAATCTCCTCCATTCAACAATAGGGTAAACAAAAGGTCCTTTTCCCTTCCATTTCCATTTCTTTTATAGAAGGCTTCATAGGTGACACTTGGAATTTCTTGCATAAATAATTATTTTTTTTATTACCCAAAATTTGATTATTCACCCACCCATGTGTCACCCTCTCATCAAGACTCTCCAAAATAGTTTACTTAATTATTCATTTAAAAACAGTATTTCCCTCAACCCAACAAGGCTTCCTATTTCTTCTCCTAGTTGTCTCTTGATTCCCCCTTTTTACTCCTTAATTTTTGTTTATTACTGAAGTTAATTGATAATTATCAGATTTGGTCCCCTAACTACCTCAATTTTCCCTTTTGATGAATATTCTTATGTTGGCTTTTTCCACATCGAAGTTCTCTAAATTTCTCAAATTTTAATTTATTAATCTTATTTTAATTCACCACCCTCTTCTCTTAATGAATTTTTTAATAAATATTTATACTTAACTTTATGTCCCTCTTTCCCCATTTTGCCTAATTAAGTCTTATGTATTTAATATTTTGTTTTAACATGGAAAGGGTAGAGTTCTCATGGTAAAATATTTTATCTCTTCTTATTCCTCCCTTACACTAAGTTTTATTCTTGATTTAATTCCTTTGGTTCTAACATCATATGTCACTTTATATGAATTAGTTGGATTTGATTATATTTGTTAGTTTCTTTAATGATGTCGAGGGTGTCAAGTTGGTCATGCCCTTCAAGAACTTCCATTCGAAGTTATAAGGGTGCCATGCCTAAGAATTTATTTCTGATGCCAAGGGTGCCAAGTCGGAAGTTACCTTCAAGAATTTCTCTTGAAATTCCAAGGGTGCCACACCATTTTCCCTTCAAGTATCCAGTGGTTACAAGGGGAAATTATATGTGCAAGGCCAGAGACTCCTATCATCTCTTATGTTGCCTAATATAGTGAGACTAATGGTTTTGGGGATCAAGGAATCCGCCTTTCTACACGCCCCCAAGAACATCCTCGTGAGCGAACCAAATTTGGGACCTGCCCTCACAACATCGTGATCTTCAAGGCGAAGGTATTTTGACCTTTCCAGCCTAAGTCATGGCAGGAGTGCTAGAAGGTGAGATCAGGAACACTGTTCCACCCCTCCCATGTTGTTCCATCCAATTGTACAACCCCATCACCCATATGTGAGTCATTCGGCCAAGCAACTGACATGTTTCTACAACCACTGACATATCATCAGAGTATATGTAGTATATATAACAAGTTTCAAACTAAACTTAGAATTTCAAAGATAAAATATTAATTTCTATCAAACCAGATGTTATCCACTCATCACATGTGAGTGCCTCTAGTGGTTTCCTGTCATACTTAATAATCATCAGTAACAAAATTCTCAATGTTAGTCATTATCATAATAGAAACATCAACATGACCTAGTCATTCAAATCATTGTTTATTTTGAATCAGAACTAATGTAAGTAGCTACATATGGGACACATCCATCATGTTTATCATAATCATAACATCAATGGTAAACTAACATATCCATCAAAGGCATTATCATCGTAACATCAATTGAAACCATATCTATCCCTGAAATCTATCATCATCTTTATATCAATAAAGAACATGCATATCCATTAATGCTACAATCATGTCAATAGAGAACATGCATATCCATAAGTGCTATCATCATCTAGTATTAATAAAACATACATAACCATCACATCCACTAATAATAGAGTCATGTGTCCGAATCCTCATCCTGAGGTCCTCAAAGAATAAAGTGCGGGCCTTGGGGCTAAATAATGTTAAAATTCATATCACTAACAGTCAACTAGAGTAGGGCACTACACTCCTGAGTGGAAGACAAATCATTGCAGAGGAACTGGCCTTCTTTCCATCCTCTATGCAATGCAGTTTTCACCATCCAAGGGTGCGTTGGTCATAGGGCGTTGTATATTTACCTTAGGATCCCCAAAACCTTAAAAAATATGCATGAAATTGAACAAGAATTCAACAAATAGAAAGAGGAAGTTAAGATCTTCTACCTGGTCTAGACAGCACAAGAAATGGTCCACAGAATCTATCGCAATCAACCACTGAAGTTCGAGGGTAAAACGGGCTTAGAACACTAAAATTTGAATGGTAAATGTGAAATGGTAAAAATGATTTCGTAATTTCTTACTTTAGTAGTATTTTTTATTAATTTATGCATATTTAATGAAATGACTATGGTTTTTACCCATTTTTAATATTTAAACATGTATTGTTAATCCATTTTATGGTTCTTTGTGCAAGTTTACAACTAATTATAGTGAGTTCGTCGTGCATGATCGTGAAATGCAATTTTGACCACAAAGCACACTTTATCTCTTTTTCTAGCTTTTTTAAGCATGACAAAGGAACTCAAAGCACAATTTTATCTCTTTTTCGAGCTTTGTTAAACATGAGAAAGGAACCTCCTTAGAGTTCTCTTTCTACTCTTTTCATACTCCCAAAACATGAAAATATTGTCGAGCACTTTTCCTTTCGAGCTCGTAAAAGGTATTGAAATGACATCTACTTAGTATGAGTTTAACCCTTTTCCAGACTTAGATAGATTATGTTGACGAAAAAAGAAAACCCTAGTCAAACATGGCTAAGAGGTTCTCTCAGGTATTATTTTACACTTTTTCAGATCTGAGGGACTATTATACAAAAATGAACTTCTGGAGTTATCTTTTAGTCCCTTTTTCAAACTCGCTAAACATGAAAAAGGACTGAGTTCTCGTTGTCGTTAGACTCGTTAAAAGCATCAAATAGCGACGTAATTTTCCATCATGAAAAGATCAAGTTTTACCTTCACTGGACTTGTTAAAGCATCAAATGGCAATGGATTCACCCAAAGGGTGGAATTATACATCACTCATATGTTATCCTCCTCGATATTGTTAAAAAATAAAGAGGTATTGGTCAGCAATGACTGGGGAAAATTGGAAAGGGATAAAACACTTTATGGTAGAAAGTCTCTCCTGAACATGACACTTATTCACTTCATCTCCATGATTTTGGGGTTGGGTAATCTGCTTGACGGTCTATCATACCTATGGTCTATCACACCATCCATCACTTTGGTTTTGGGTAAAATGTTGTCAATTCATTCAGTGTCACCGATATGTTCAAGAGAAGTTACTGAGTTATTTCTCATCCTTTGCAATACTCATAAACCTTCATTTTATGACCACCATCCCTGACATTGCTTCATCAGGAACATTATGTCTCCAAAATAATTACTCTTGTTTCGTTTCGTTGATGGGGGAAACATCAATTCCCTCCTGCAACGAGTTTATTCATGTCGACATCAGCTCATTATCTAGGAATTGGACTTAGAAACAACCTTTTAGTACCTTGGAGCTTGCTTACATCAACGGGAGCTTTCTCACTTCCGATGACAGGTTGACACCACAGGCATTCAACTAAAATACTTTGTATGGTGTTCGACATCAAATCATTTATTCACACCATGAAGAATGTACTACAGTAACTTGAGAGCCATTATCATCAAATGTGGTTTCTCTCACTTCTGTTAAATGCTCACATTATTGGCTAGTAATCAAACAATGTCTTCCCATGTTCGACTTTAGATCACATATTCACATGGTTAGACTCATACTTTAAGTGATCGAGTGAACAATATAGAAGACCCTGGATCTAGTTTCATCTATCTGGGTTGCGATTTCAGGAGCAGTACCAAATCATTCATACGATGGTCATTACTTGGATGGTCATCCTATCATGCATCTATATATGTAGACAACTTTCTGATGTTATAGTAGTGTATGTGTTGAGTATGGGATATGCCTCCCTCACAAATTCATGTCCAAGATGAAAATATATCATGATGTAACCTATCGTAATTGATGCAGGTCATCGTCCGCTTTAGTTGCTCCTCATCATGTCGTAAATAAAATCACTCAACATTATCATTTTTGACTTCATGCTTTAGGGGGCAGCTGTTACAGGTCAATTTGGGCATCATCCCAAAACACAGATCAGTATCTATTAGGGTCTATCATACTCTAAATTAGTTGCTACATGCCCTAAACAAGTCATCTTATTGGTGGTTTTCCTTCATGAAATTTTCACTGCTTGGATGCCAGTTGAAGTGCCCCATTGATCCATCAATGCACCCCTAGACAGTAGTAACTTATTTGCAGAGTATCTACTCCCATGCAAGGCTGTGTTGCAGAGGATCTACACCCACTTTAGAGTGTGTTGGTTGACTATGAGTGAATTCTTCATTGGATTCCAGGAATCTTCCCAACCTCTAGTGGCTTCTAGAAGTTGTTCTAGCTTTCACCTCATCTGATAGCTTTGAATATGGACACCATGGAGCCATTAAACCTCTTATCCTCCTATTCCCATGAAAAAGGAAACCTCTTCATCCATTTTTAGGAAATTCATTCTATGATTCATTTATGTCAAACGACCTTCATCTACTTATAAATAGATCACTGATCATAGTGCACAAGAGAGAAAGAATTTGTGTTAAGTAGAGTTATGATGGTGAGATCATAGCTCTTGGAGGTATTGTGCATGTACTGTGATGCTGCTGTATTGTTTACGCTGGATGTGATAAGGATGGGACTAAATTTGGATGAGTGACAACGAATCGATCAACCGATTGTACTCTTCCTTCAACTTCATAATAAATACATTTGTTCCTTTCCTAATTCCTGTGTCAATGATGTTATATGTGTATTTATGAATTTAATCGATTCAATTTTCTTAACTTGAATAGATCATATTTCCTTTATGTTGTTTTTTGTCTTATTTTTTCCATTTCAGGTATCAAAAAAGCAAGTTCAGTTGTATTGAGAGAAACGAAAGCAACGAAGGGAGACTAGGAAAAGCAAATAGATTACAAGTAGGTTTTCCTCCCTTTATCTATTAATTTTAAGGAAAAGGTCAGATGTCTTTCTTTTTGTTGTTCTAAGTGCACCACCACACTTAGGGAAAGAATACTTATATGTAGGTTTGATGTTAATTTTGGGCAACTAGGTGAAAAATCCATGTTGTGATGCTTAGATGATGATGCCAATATTTTTATTGGATTCCTCTTTCGAAGAGGTGCAAGATCGATCTAAATATCATCTTGATCGGATGAGAAGAACATATATTTTGAATTTATTCCACATGTGCAACGTCGCCTTGATTTATCCCACATGCATAAGAAATGTGTCACACACCCCCACAGATGCCTATATATTGGAGAGACTTGGAGTTCATTTTACACACAAATTTTTTGGAGGCATTTTCTTCTCTCTTGGATGGTGATGGAGCAGCGTTCTTGGTTCTACGTTTAGGGCATCTTGGTGCAATGTCTTGGTGGATTATTCTTGATGAAACATCTTGGGTTTGTGTGACACATGTGGGTGGCTGACCTTATGAAGACTTTGTTGGTTGAAGAATCCTGATGATCATTGTAACACCACCATTCTTTATCTCTTTTTTTGGCTTGTCTTCTATTGATCTATTGGTATGTTTTACAACATCTTACTATTATTAAGCCCTAGAAGTTTAAAGTATATATGCATCTAGCATAGAACATCTTCAGGATTTAACATGGTATCAGAGGTAAGGATAAGACAAAGCCCATCTTGTTCAGAATCAAGGGTAGCAAGATGAGGAGCTATAAGTGACAGCGAATGGTTGTTTGGGTTTGATTTGAAGGATACCACAGCTAAAAAAAGCTGCTATGCTAGGCTGTATGCCATGGAAAGTAGCTAGAGCCATCGTTAAGGCATGTGAAGCGAGGACAAGCCTAAGACTGGTCATCCATTTCAGTTTGGTTTATTTTTTCGTAAAACATGTACGTTCTGCGTAGCTGGATATCATGGATTCTGTAATCCAATTAATTTACCCCACACAACGGAAGGATACAGAGGAATATCTGATAAATTTCTGAGGCCTTTCGTTTAATGGGATGCCTAGAAGTACGGGTGATCAGGTTGGAGCAGGGCATGATTGAAATTAGAGTGCACTGTGGTATCTGTGCATGGATGGTGAGAAAAGTGATTAAATCTGCGGAGCATCAGTGTTGAAATATTTAACATGAGCTTTGCGGGCATATCAACTTTAGATGTGAAATTCCTCACTAGTTGGACGAGTCTGCTATATTATCGGTGATGAGTTTGCAGTCTGACTGGACGTGTAGTGCCAACAAGGACCAACAAGCGATTTGCGGTGGTAGGTGGATTCAAGTAGCCGTAACTGGGAAAATTCACAAGAAAGAGAAATGAATGTGGTTATTTTTTCCATGTTGAATATTCAAATCACGTCCCTCTCTCTTTAATGAAGATCCAGAAGGATATTATACTTCTGGTGGCGGTTGTAATTATAATCTGAACAAATATCCAGCTCCCATGTCAAGATAGCTCTAACACGTATGAAATTGAGCCGAGTTAATTATGGCATTTTGATTCCAAGTGTTCGTGGCTGTAATAACCAAGAATTCGTGTTGTTGCAGATTGAGGAATTCGTTTGAATTCAAGTACTGGAAGGGCTATAGGTATATATGCAGTATGCAGTGAACGAAGATGGAAGGTTGGCCGTGATTTTTTGTGTGTGTATACCACATGGTCTGAGGGCAATTGATTTTGTTAGCTGATATCTCTCTGGGCCCTAAGCCTGCCTCCCTGCCTTCCCACCTATATATGTGGTAAATCTGAGCGCAGAAGATGGAAGGGCTGATATCAATTTTTAGGAGCCGCCTACTTCAAAATCGTGTGAGTTGCTTGAAATTTTTTATGGGGAAGACTCATTAATCTCATAACAGATGTTGATTTTCATTGCTTTTGGAGAGTTATTTTTATCCTCAATTGGAAGGAGCAACGAAGATACAAGGACTGCGTTCAGTGCCAAAGAAAAATCGATCCCCTCTGGTTGAAGTGACACACATCATATCTAGGCGTGTTATTAATGTATTGGATGTGTTTACTCCTGTGAATAGCGAATTATGGAGTGGTTGAGCGATTTTCTCATTTTCATAATCATCCAAGTGTTAAAAATATCTAATGGTCTTTTTGTTGTTGTAAATAGTTCCTAGAACAGAAATTAAAGGGGAATTCATCATCACTGTTGGAGTTGCACTCGGGGTAACTAGGTTCTACCGTATACATATTTCATATGAATTTGTTATAAATAGAATCCAACTACAGAAATTTTAATGTGAATACCTAACACTCCATCATAGTTCTATTCATTGGCTCCAGAAAGGACCGAATTTTGCATCGGTGCTATAGCAGATTGCTCTTTAGAAGTCGAGTTATATTGAGTTGGAGGATAATACAAATTACAGTTACCTAGACTTTCTTCTCAATGAAACCAATTTTTTGGTCCACTTGCAAGACCATTTTATCAGAGATTGGGCTATGTATCCATCCATAAGAACCCTATATGTGGAGGACGAACCGACATAATTAAAAAAGGAAGAGGTCATACCTTTTTTGAACTCGAAGAAAGTTTAGTCAGGTTTTTTCAAGCACAGAATATCATGTAATATAGTTAGAGGCATACTTCTGAATGGTTCTTGGAATTGGTCCTCATCATAGGTATTGGAAATCTATCTAGTCCACTTCATGGAAGGTTGCAGTGCAAGGATGTGAAAAATGGGTTGTGAGCGTTGATGAAGAAAGCGTGTTGGCAATTGGGTGGTTGAGTTGATCTCAACACATATTTTGGGTTTTATTCATTCTTCCTCATTGATCTGGTCAGACATTTGTCTTATTATTCCTTTGTATGGATCATCTTGGGCACTGTATACCAGTGATGATGAAGAAGCTCTATTATTTGAAGGCAGACTTGCTGAGTTTATTTTTACAGTGCTTTGGAAATCTACTACAAGAAGGCAAAAAAAGATATTGTTCTATGTTTTGGATGATTGCAAGAATATTGATGAAGGTCTGTCCTTGAATGTTGGATAGGACAGAGGTATTTTGAATCTTATATGTAGTCACCTTGATGAACAAAAGGGGATTGTGAGTTGCTGAGATTTTGGACTATATTCAGTGATTTTGAAGATGCTAACATTACTGTGGGAAAGATGATATGTGTCATAGTTGTTGTAGTATTGTCCACATAGAGTTACAAGCATGGTAATTTCAAGTATCACAAAGACATCTTGTGTCTGGAAGTTGATACATTCTGATATGTTGCCCGCTTGGATATATTTATTGAAGAAGAAGATCAAGATTCTAAGAACTGATAATGGCACCTTTGCAGAGGAGCTGGCATTAAGAAGGATACCACAACCGTGTATGCTCCTAAGAAAATGACGTTGCTGGAAGAAAGAAGAGAAGGCCCTCATAGCTTAGGGGTACTCTCAAGGATGCCGAAAGTCATATGAACCCAAAGGGGGGAATTTCGAGAAAGCAAGAAGCCATATAGATACCAAGGGTATCTAGCAGCCATGACTACTATGTGTAGAAGTCATAAAGAAAAAAATAAGGAAGCATGCTATATGAAGGATGATGTCTGGGATATGGTCCCGAGAGCGGAGGAAAAAGATATTGTCACCTCAAATATGGCTCTATAAGATCAAGCATGGATCTGATGGGAGTGCTAAAAAGTACAAGGAAAGATGTGTTGCCTGAGACCTCTCTCTAGGAAGGCATTGATTATGATTTCACCTATGATCTATTATTACCCTTGTTGCTATGCAAGGATGAAATATTCATCAAATGGATGTGAAGACCTCCTTTCTGCATGTTGCGATAAAGGAAGAGGTGTATGTGGAAAAAACTCTGGGGTTCGAAGTCCAGGATCGAGACACCCATGTTTGCAGGTTGAATAAAGCCCTCTATGGGTTGAAGAAAGCCCCTAAGGCTTGGTACGAGAGGATAGATAGCTACTTAAGGAAGTTGGGCTTCACTCGAAGCAATGTTGATATGAACCTTTACTTCAAGGTTGATAGAGAAGCCTCCTATTCTAGTTCTCTATGTAGACGATCTCTTCCTGACTGGTGCTAACCCTCTCATTCATCAATGTAAGAGGGGGCTCACTTCCAAGTTTGAGATGAAGGAACTAGGACTGATGCATTACTTCCTAGGCCTGGACTTCTTGTAGAGACCTGGCAAGATTTTCCTCTCTCAAGGAAAAGATATTATGAATCTACTAGATAGATTTGGAATGGTGGACTATAATTCTATACCAATGGAGCTCAACTTTAAGAAGTTGAGTGGAAGCGTTGTTGGGCCCATGCTAGCAAATCCTATCAAGTATCGCCAACTCATAGGGGCCCTGATGTTCTTAGGGAACATCCATCTGGGTGTATGTTGTGCAGTGAACACTTTGAGTCAACACATGGTTGATCCCCATAACATTCACTGGATTGGTGCCAAGAAACTCTTGAGATATCTCTGGGCCACGTTAGACCATGGGTTGAGATACACTGCTGAGATTTTGAGAATCCGTGTATATGCTGATGCCGATTGGGCTGGCAGTGTGGTGGATTGCAAGAGCACATCTAGATGTTGCTTCACACTGGGGTCTGCTTCGAGATGAAAGCAGAAGTTGGTAGCTTTGAGCATTGCTGAGGAAAAATACATTGCATTGTGTATGGCCTGTTGTGAATCCACTTGGTTCTGAAATCTCTTCAGTGAGTTGTTCGAGCATGTGTTATATGCCACCATTATCCTTTGTGATAACTAGAGGGGGATTCGTTTGTCAAAGAATATTGTGTTCCATGATCAATCCAAACATTTTGATGTCTGGTACCATTTTATCTAGGATGTGGTACAACGAGGCACCGTAAGGCTCGATCATATAGGAACTAATGAGCAGGTCGCATATATTCTCACAAGCCCTTGGAGGGTATTGTTGGACGATGATCTTTGGGAGCTCCAGGGGGGAAGGGGATAGCTTCTTGGAGCTATAAGAAACCACAAGGCTAGGCTTTCGAAATCTTGTTGGTGTGCTTCTGCCCCACCGTAATGATATTGAGTTGGTTTACCTCTCTCTGATTTGTTCCCCGTATGTAGGTGGGAAATGTGAATAAAGACCATAGAAAGACCAATGGATGCATTGGAGATTTCCATACTCTCTATGTCTAGGATGGAACATGTTCAACCACTTGATCTGGATCAATTCTAGTGAGGTTTTGGACCTCCAACTAACTTCGGGTCAGTTAAACCAACTTCGGGTTGGTATGTGACTCTCTTGACTCCTATAGAGGTTTCAGACCTCTGAGTTGACTTCGGGTTAGCTGGGAGTGATGTCTTTGTGACTCACCTTTTTTTTTGAAATAAACAAGCCAGTGAGGCAAGTTACGGTGGGATGACACACGATGTTTGGATGGCATTGGTAAATGGAGTTCTCCCTAGTTGAGAGGGAGTGTTAATTTTGGGAAACTAGGTCCAAACTCCATGTTTTGATGCTTATATGACGATGCCAATATTTCTATTGGATTCCTCTTTCATAGAGGTGCAAGATCGATCTAAAGATCATCTTGATCGGATGAGCAGAACATGTATTTTGAATTTATTCCACATGTGCAAGGTTGGATTGATTTATCCCACATGCATAATAAATGTGTCACACACCCCCACAGATGCCTATATATTGGAGAGAATTGGAGTTAATTTTACACACACATTTTGTGGAAGCATTTTCTTCTCTCTTGGATGGTGATGGAGCAGCGTTCTTGGTTCTATGTTTAGGGCATCTTGGTGCAGTGTCTTGGTGGAGTGTTCTTGATGAAACATCTTGGGGTTGCATGACACATGTGGGTGGCTGACCTTATGAAGACTTTGCTATTTGAAGCAACTTGCTGATAGCCGTAATGCCACCATTATTTATCTCTGTTTTTGGCTTGTATTCCATCGATTTATTGGTATGTTCTATCTTAATCTTACTTTTATTAAACCCTAGAATTTTAAAGTATATTTGCATCTAGCATAGAACATCTTCAAAATTTAACATTTGATTTTCGTAAAACATGTTTGTCTTGGGTTAAACAGGTATTCTTATGGCCTTGGTGTCAAGTTTACTGGTGACAGAGGTTATAATACTCTTATCACTTCAAAATTAATGTCGTATCCCCTACATATTCACACAACTTCCTCAATTACCTAAATTATGACACTACTGCATGCACACTGATTTGGATAATTTTTGTTAAATTGATGGAGGTGATGGTAACTTATCTCTATGAATATATGTTCTGGAATGAAGATTAGTATTTTTTTGATAATTCGTCATTTTGGAGGCTTTCATGCCTCTTCTCGGCACCATGTAGCACTCTTTGAATTTTCCTATAGAAATTGCAGGTCTTCCTATAACACTTCCTGTGGGCACAACTGACCGATGATCGAACCTCGTCAGTGGCCTCCCAAATTCTTCCTTTGTTTAAATGCTTTTGAAATGAGCATAAATGTGAGGGGAATTGAGCTAAGGTATGTTATATGCCATTTCGAGTGGGCATGGAGTGTTGTGTTGAGGTGTCCCTCACACGAGATCTCCTCATTTGGAATGTTGGCCCCACTCGAAGTGATCATTACCTCCTGCCTCATAATCATCTCCCACTATTTGTGATCTAATTGCCATTGATGTGACAAATCCACGTTTCATTCCAACTCCACAAAAATATTTTAGTTCCACCGTCAAGGGTAGCCAAGTTAACTGGCCATATTTTAGCTTGTTAAACCTCCTCTCCTTGACATTAATTCATTTAGCCAAATATGGATAGCGAGAGGGTGATAGGGTCATACCTGAGCCTTACCTCATTGCCAATTTGTTGCAAGGTCCTACATGCAAATAGTTGGAGCACTGGAGAAATCATCACAGGAGCTATGTTTATTATCTAATTCTCGTTGCGTCTTCATTTCTTATTTTATGTGATTAATATGTTTGTTTATTGTGTCTATGCAGGTACCTCGTGGAGGCTTCAAGTTGGTGTTGCTGATGTAGATTCATCCTTGGATTCCTATGGTTGCCTTTGGGATCAAATATTCAACCTTTCTCTGCTTCTCTGAATGTGCTAAGCCATAGTCGGATTATTCTGGTGTTTGCACATGTGTGCTACGGGAAGATATCATCTTCCTATAGCAGTCTCCTTTCTATATATTCTATATCCCAAAATGAGATGAGGCAGTGAGGGAATGGTGTGGAAAAGATGGAGGTGATGTTAGGGTGTTAAGGTAGTGGTGTGGTATAGGATAAAAATGAAAGGAAAGGCCATTTGTTTGTGCAAAAAAAATATTTTACCATAGTGGTTGAATGGAGGGTTAGAGAAGAGGATCCCTATGTATGGGATGGAATGGTGATGAGGGGCTGGTAGGCATAGGTAGGGTGATCCTTTTAACTCTTTTTCTTAGGATCATAAAGTCCTGGATGAATGATTTTTTCCTTGGCCTTTATTCTTGTAGGTTTTTAGGACTTCTTTTAGAACTGCAGGATTTCCTGTAGCTTTCTAGGACATCCTGTAGTAGTATAGAGACAAGATGAAATTCGAATTTTCTTGATCATAGGGTGGTTGAATTTTATGGTGGGATTAGTGTTGGAGTTGGAAATGGAGTTAATATATAGAGGAGAGAAAGGGATATGGAGAAATGTTTTACCTTTTTTCTTAATACTACCACTGTTCATCATCTTGTAAAAATGAAACAGGTTAGTCGCCTTGGTGTTATTCCATATTTTTTTATTTTTGGTTTTTTTCCTTTTTCTCTTTTTTTTTTGAAGACAGATGGGTTTCCTCAGAATATTTTTCAACACACAAGCCTACCTTGGGTGCCTCAAAGAGGTTTTTACCCAACGATGTTTTATTTATTTTTCTCTTCTTTTTTTGCTTCAGTATTGCCTCGGGGAGGTTTTCAATCCTGGAGTTGGCCCTGGATGCCTCAAAAAAAATTTCACCCAGGCCTCTTTATTTTTTTTATTTTTTTCTATTTTTCTCTAGGAGGGTGAGGGACTGTAAGTTATGAGGCCCCCAATTATATTCACCTCTCTATTGATCGTGTTGATGAATTATGCCTTGGACATGGGCATCTTGTACATTTTCAACTTGTAGCCATTGACAAGTAGAGGGATCTCCTCCTCATCTATGCTTCTGATTTGAATAGCTCCATTGTCATGGAATCTCTCTATCTGATAGGGTCCTAGCCATATGGTCATTAAATTTCCCTTGAAGTCCTTAAATCTGAAGGCATAGAGCAAAGCCCAATATCCTTCTTGAAATTTCTTCTCTTTGATATTTTTGTCATGCCAGACTTTCCTTTATAGTTGTATTACTTCTGTCTAAAGGAGGGCCTGCATCCCAAATTCATCCAACCCATTTAGTTGAAGGATTATTTTTTTATTTTCCCTTGTGATATCCAAGTCCAATTGAGCTACCATCCAGTAGGTGTTATACTAAAATTCAATAGAAAGCAAAGGTTTATTTCCATAAACTAGATCATATGGAGTAAATGCAATAGTTGTCTTCAAGGTGGTGTTGTAGGCCCAAGTGGCCTCCACCAAACTGTCTGCCCAGTCTCTTCTGTTGTTTCTCACAACTTGGTAAGGATGTTCTATAATTATCTATTGGTCACTTCCACCTCCACATTTTCTTGAGGGTGATAGGAAGTAGAAGTTAATATGCTTGATATTGTGTTGCCTCACTAGATTATCAATTAGATGGGATGTGAATTGCGCCCTCTGATTGGTGACTACCTCCCTGGGATACCCAAATTTGTAGAACACATTATCTCTTAAAAATTCAACCACCTTCTCTTTTGTTGATGCCTTGACATCCTTTTTTTCATCCCACTTTGAAAAATAATCAATGCATACTATGATGTATCTCTTTTGTCCAGATGGTGGATCAATTGATCCAATGAAGTACATGCCCCACTTGTAAAATGGCTCCAATCCCACTTGATTTTTTAGAGGAATTTCATCCCTTGGTGTAGCCTTCCCCATCCTATGACACAAATCACATCCACCAGATGTATCTCCTGACATATTGATGGAGAGTAGGCCAATAGTAGCCATCTTGCAAGGCTTTGAAAGTTGTCCTCTTAGCAAAAAAATGACCCCCACAGGGCCCATCATGACATGTTGAGAGGATGTAAAATACTTCCTCTTCCATGACACATCTCCTGAGGACTCTATTTGGTCCCAATTTAAAATAATTTCCACCAATCCAAGTGAAAAGAGCACTCTTTCTTACAATTTTTATCTTCCCTCTCGATGAAAAGTTTGGAGGAAACCTCCCAGCAACTAGGTAGTTTGTTATGTCATTAAACTAGGGAGAGAGTATTGAGGTATCAAATAATTTCTCATCTGGAAGTTGATCATCAACCATCCGTTCATCATTTGTAGGCAAAGTGAGTCTAGACATAAAATATGAAACAACATTTTCTTTCCCTGACTTATCAATAATGGTTAAATAAAATTGTTGCAACAATAATAACCATATAATAATTCTAGCATTTACATCAAGTTTGTTCATTAAGTATTTAATTGTTGCATGGTCAGTATGCACAAAATTTTGGTACCCGGTAATATAATATTTGAACTTATTCAAGGAATGGACAACAAATAAAAGCTCTTTCTCAATGTTAGTGTAGTTTATTTTAGCCTTGGAAAATTTTTTGTTGATGAAATAAATGGCATAGAGCAACTTATCCATTTATCCCATAGCTACCCCCACAATTTTATCAAATGCATCGGTATGGATATGGAAAGGAAAATTCCAGTGGGGAGCTCGAAGTATGGGGGCAGTGGTCAGTTTTTCCTTTATGATATCAAAGGCATATTGAAAAAGACCTCACCAATAGAACTCAGAATCCTTGGACAACAATCCAAACAATGGTGAAGCCACCTTACTAAAGTCCTTGATGACCCTCCTATAATAACCAGCCAAGCCTAAGAAACTCCTGACATCTCTCTACTTCTGAGGAATAGGCACCCTTTTTATGATGGAAATTTTGTTTGGGTCTACTTGTATCCCTTCCTGAGATATGGAGTGGCCAAGGACAATCCCTACCATTTTCAAGAATTCACACTTCTCAGGGCTCAGAGAGAGATGCATTTTAATGCATTTCCTCAGTACTTTACCCATATTGGAGAGATCCTCCTAGAAATAACACCCATAGGGAGTGAAATTTTCCATGTATATTTTCATAGAATCATGGAAAATCTCAGCAAAAATTCTCAATACTTCTTTCTCAAAAGTGGTAGGGGAATGGTATAGGCCAAAGGGAAGGACTCTATAGGAAGAGGTGCCCTAATGACATGTGACTGTGGTCTTGTCTTGGTCTTCGGGGTTGATATGAATCTAATTGTACCCACTAAATCCATCCAAGAAAGAGAAGAACTTATTTCCTACAAGACCATCCAAGACTTGGTTAATGAAAGGAAAAGGGAAATAGTCTTTCTTAGTGGCTTTGTTCAATTCTCTGTAGTCAAAATAGATCTTCCACTTCCCATTCTTCTTTTGGACTAAGACAAAAGGAGACACCCATTCATTTTCTGATATGTGGTATATGAACCCTACATCCAACAACTTATTTAATTCATCCTTTACTATGCCCTTTAAGGTTGGGTTCATTCTCCTCTAGGGTTGGCACACAAGCTTGCATCCCTCCTTGATGTAAATATGGTGTGTGCAGACTGATGGATGAACAATTTTCATGTCTTTGTAATCCCAAGAAAAAACATCTAAATTCTCCCTCAATAGCTGACTGTTGTGTAACCAGCTCCAAAAATAGAAGAAAACATATATCAACGCCTTAGAAATAAACCACTTCGAGGGGGCAACCTCCAATACATTACATAACTGAACAAATCTTGGATGATCCAATTTACAAAACCTCCTTTCTATATATAGGAGTCCATGGGGCCATAATGTAATCCTAGTGGGCCACAATGTAATCCTAGCCGACCTAACAATAATAATTTAAGGGCACAATAATAATAAAATGGCGGTTACAAGGGTACAATAATAACAATAAGGGGGTTACACTAACAACAATAAGGGACTATACTAGTAATATAGGGACCTAACATGCCCCTCTCCTTCAAAAAAGTGTTGTCCTCAACACTTGAGTAGCTCGGGGTGATTTTGTATAAAATTCTCATCCTCCCATGTAGAATCTTCAGTGGGTAAGTTCTTCCACTTGATGAGATACTCTGAAATTGATCGATTTCGTAGTTTTCGAGTTCTTGTTTCCGTGACCGCTTCAGGTTCCAATATGATTTTTCCTTCCTCATCAAGTTCTAGTAATATTGTTTGAACTGGAAGATTTTCACTGATAACCTTCTTTAAGCATGAAACATGGAAAATTGGATGTACTTGCGAAGAAGAAGGAAGCTCCAATTTGTATGCCATAGTACCAATCTTTTGCAACACCTTGTAAGGACCATAGTACTTTGGCGATAATTTATTATCCTTCTTTGCTTGCTTGAGGGACATTTGTTTGTATGGTTGTAGCCGTAAAAATACACAATCTCCTACATCAAAACTTCTCTCGCTACGATGTTGATCTGCCTGTTGTTTCATTCGATTTTGTGCCAAATTCAGGTTATCCTTTAAGAGTTGGAGAACTTCTTGCCGATGCTCGATGTGATCTTCCACTGCTTGAACCTTCGAATTTTCCCTTAAAGATGATGTGATGGATGGTGGATGATATCCATAAAGTGCCATAAATGGGGTCATTTTTGCTGCAGTATGGAAGGAAGTGTTATACCACCATTCAGCGAGAGGTAACCACTTAACCCATTGTGTTTGCTTATCAGATACAAAACAACGAAGATATCCTTCCAAACATTTATTTACTATCTCAGTTTGACCATCAGATTGAGGATGATAAGATGAGCTATGAGCTAATTGGGTACCCAAACAAGAAAATAACTCCGTCCAAAAATTTCCAGTAAAAATGGGATCTCTGTCGCTCACAATAACCCTTGGGCTTCCATGTAGCTTTTGAATTCTGTCCATAAATGTAGTAGCAATCGTACTTGCTTTAAATGGATGAGATAATGCACAAAAGTGTGCATACTTGGTAAGTCTATCAACTACCACCATGATGACATTCTTTCCTTCAGACTTAGGTAAACCTGTGATAAAATCCATTGAAATCTCCTCCCAACGTTGACTTGGAATGGATAAAGGTTGTAGAAGTCCCGGGGTATTAATTGTCTCCACTTTATTCTGCTGGAAAACCAAACATTCCGCCACAAAATTTTGAATATCAGATTTAAGGCCATCCCAAAAAAATTCTTTCTTCACCCTGTGGTAAGTTTTTAAAAATCCTGAGTGTCCTCCTAAAGGAGAAGTGTGCAATTCCATAAGAATCTTTTGTTTTAGTTGGGAATTCTTACAAAGATATAAGCGATCTTTGTACCATAAGGAATCATTTTTCCAACTAAATGTATCAGATGTACTAGGATCTTGCTGGAACTTTTGAATGAGTGTCCATACATCTTTGTCCTTCTTCCATTCATCTCTTGCTTCAGTTATCCAATCTGGTTGGATAATAGAAATGGCACAAAACAATGCTTCCACCTCTTCATTTTTTCTTGAGAGTGCATCTGCAACAACATTAAGCTTTCCTTTTTTGTAGATTATTTCAAATTCATAACCCAACTTCTTTGTGACCCATTTTTGTTGCTCTTCTGATGATAGTCTTTGTTCCAAAAAGTGTTTAAGACTATCATGATCAATTTTTACCTTGAAGTGTCTTCCCATTAGGTAAGTTCGCCATTTCTTTAGTGCATGCAGTATTGCTAACATTTCCTTCTCATAAATAGGTTTCTGTAAATACTTTCCTTTGATTGGACGACTTTCAAAAGCAATGGGTCTTCCTTCCTGCATTAAAACAACACCAATTCCATTTCCTGAGGCATCACATTCCACAATAAAGGTTTTTGTGAATTCTGGCGTAGCTAAGATCGGTGCTAGGCACATTGCCTCTTTAAGATGTTCAAAGGCCTTAGTTGCTTCAGGAGTCCATGAAAATGCATCTTTCTTCAATAATGTTGTTAGAGGTGCTGCTATTCTCCCATAATTCTTAACAAACTTGCGATAATACCCTATTAACCCCAGAAATCCTCACAACTTCCTTATGGTTGTGGGGACTTCCCATTCCTTAATGGCTTTAATTTTGTTAGGGTCTACTTTAACACCCTCGTGAGATACAATATGACCCAAATATTCCACCTCTTGTACTCCAAAGAAACATTTGGGTTTTTTTTCATATAATTGTTTCTCCTGCAATAGTTTGAGCACCCTATGAACATGTTCAACATGATCCTTCCAAGACCTGCTGTAGATTAGTATATCATCAAAAAATAATAGCACAAATTTTCGAAGGAAGGGTTTGAAAATGGAATTCATCAACCCTTGAAATGTAGAAGGTGCATTGGTAAGGCCAAAAGGCATGACCAAAAATTCATAATGACCCTCATGAGTTCGAAATGTTGCTTTTGGAATATCTTCAGTCTTCATTCTAATTTGATGATATCCTGAACGAAGATCCAACTTGGTAAAATAAATTGCTCCATGTAATTCATCCAATAATTCATCAATCACAGGAATGCGAAATTTTTCTTTAATGGTGAGCTTATTGAGCTCCCTATAATCCGGACACATTCGCCATGATCCATCCTTCTTGTGTACCAATACTATAGGAGCAGAGAAAGAACTTTGACTAGGTTGAATTATACCCGCCTCTAACATTTCTGCAATCATATGTTCAATTTCGCTCTTTTGGAAGTAAGGATATCTATAAGGCATGATGTTTGGAGGAAAAATTCCTAGAATCAAATGAATAGCATGATCATGATCACGAATAGGTGGGAGTCCTTTGGGAGTTTCAAACACCTTGGAATGATTGTCCAAGACTTGTTGGAGATCTGCAGAAATAGATGAATTTGATGTCGGAACTTCTAGTGAGCATAATTGTGCAATTACGCCTCGTTGTTCTTTCTTTAGAAGCTTTGTCATGACATTAGAGCTTATTATCCTTCCCGGCTTCCCTTCAATACTCCGTAATTCGACTTCCTTTCCTTCTGAAAAAAATTTCAAGAAAAGTTCTTGAAAATTAAAAGCTACCGTCCCCAAATATTGTAACCATTGTACTCCTAGTACAACATCAGCACCTCCCATAAGAATGGAAAGCATTGGACTATTCAATACATATTCCCCCATGGTTAGCTTGATATTATGGCATTTTCCAGAACAATTTATAGTTCCTCCATTTGCAACCATCACTTGACATTCTAGTGCTGGGTATAGGAAACAATTCAATTCCTTGGCTACCTTACAATGAATAAAATTATGGGTGCTACCTGAATCAATCAACACTATTAAATTTTTCTTCTTGATATGTCCTTCTATCTTGAGAGTTTGAGGAGTGGTAATTCCTGCCAATGCATTACACGATATGGTCGGACTCATTTCTTCCTCTTCTAGGGTTGGTTCCCGGTGTATATCCTCTTCTTGTTCATTTTCTTCTTCCTCTTCACAATTTATGTAAAATAATTTCTTCTCAGCACACTTATGACCTTTAGTGTATTTTCTATCACAACTGTAGCAAAGCCCTTTTGCTCTTTTTTCTTCCAATTGTTGTGGTGTCAACCTTGTAGGTTGTGGAAATCTAGGCGTAGCAACACTTCCTTATTTATAGAATTGAGTGGTAGGCTTCCTTGTCGCCATTATTTTACATTCAACTTTTCTTGCCAACCTGAATGCCTTCTCCAATGAATCCGGTTCCAAAACACGAACTTCATGTTGGATGTTATCCTTTAAAGTGCTTATGAAGAGATCGATCATGTGTTCCTCTGGAATATCAGTTACCCTTATATTCAATTTTTGGAAGTCCTCAATGTGTTGCCCCACTAAACCCTTTTGTTTGAGATTTATCAATTGGGTAAAGAAGGTGTTGCTCTTTGTATCCTCATAATGTACTATCATTTCCTCCGTAAAAATTGACCAAGTGACAATTTTTTTACGGGAGCAAAGCCATTGATACCATACAAATGTATTTTGTTCTAAATGTAAAGTTGCAATGCGTACCTTTTGTGTGTTTTGTACGTTATGGAGATCAAAATATTGGTCCATCTGTAGTATCCATGTTACAGGATCCTTTCCATCAAACTTCCTCATATCCATTTTTGGAATATGGTGGTTCTTCCCGCCAACATTAGAGTTTATGAAATCACGATTAACATTGATTTTGTTCTCATCATGAGGTTCTTCTACTATATTTTCACCATTAGGAAACATTTCTTGTATCAACTTTGTCAAACCTTCAATGTTTGTTTTTAGATCATTCTTCATGTTTTCCATCTTAGCTTCCATGCCAGCTTCCATGCCATCCATCTTCGCTTCCACACCTTTCTTCAAACCTTCCATTTCATTTTTTTTTGCTCTTTGCGAGAGTGAAATTTGTTGCACTTGCTCTTGTAATTTTGGTAGATCATGTTGCAATTCTTCATCTTCATGAGTCATAGTAGAGCCTTCTGAAGGCTTAATGGGTGTTGAATTATTTTTACGAGGCATATTTTAGAACCCAATACTGATATCTATTATACAATATGCCCTTGGAATCAATTAAAATTGATTCTTCAAACAAGACTTATGCAATTCGGAAAAAACATACACACTTTTTTCTTGCTTTTGAGGAGCTTGATATTGAAATTGGATTATCTCTGTGATTGCAACACTTCAATATCTGAATTTCGGTACTGATGTAGCCCTCTAAATTTTCTTTCGAATGCCACAGGTCTGACCTGATTTGGATTCTCCAAGACAAATGTGTCCAATCTCCCACAATGACCTAATTATGGACTGGTTCAGTAGAGCGAACTTGTACGACTTGCCACGTATCATTTTTTCGTCCTTTGTCTCTAAAATTGATAGAAAATAAACTACAGTCTGTGTACTTGCGACCAATTTTTACGACACTCTAATCCGATGCCTAGAGAGAGAGTTATTGAAATTTTCCCACGATCACCTCTTTGAGATGCAATTCAGGAGCCTGAAAAAGCACTACCTTCCACAGATCATATCTCCAAAAATATTGTGAACCAAGATCTGAAATTTTTTGAAAAATGTCCTCAAGATTTCAGCTTCGTACCATACGAATTTCAGATTCTGAACCTTCGTAGAAAAAAAGTTATAGCGCAAATTCCATAATGACCTGTTTAGGAGCCTGAAAAAAGACCTAACTTCCACAGATCATATCTCCGAAAATGTTGTGAACCAAGCTCTGCAATTTGTAGACATTCAGCTTCCTCAGGATTTCTACTTCGCACCCTAACAATTTCAGCTTCTGAAAATTCGTAGAAACAAAGTTATAGCGAAAATTCCACAATGACCTGTTTGGAGCAGCGAAACCCTAGAATCCAAACCTCTGATACCAAATGTTGTGTAACCAGCTCCAAAAATAGAAGAAAAGAGATATCAACACCTTAGAAATAAGCCACTTCGAGGGGGCAACCTCCAATACATTACATGAATGAACAATTCTTGGATGATACAATTTACAAAACCTCCTTTCTATATATAGTATTCCATGGGGCCATAATGTAATCCTAGTGGGCCACAATGTAATCCTAGCCGACCTAACAATAATAATTTAAGGGCACAATAATAATAAAATGGGGGTTACAAGGGTACAATAATAATAATAAGGGGGTTACACTAACAACAATAAGGGACTATACTAGTAATATAGGGACCTAACACTGACACAATTCTTCTTCCTCTTTAGCCTAGAGAGAAGGGTTGATATTTAGGGATTTAGATGGGCCGAATTCTACAACCTTGGCAGGTTAATAGGTTGAGTTAAATGAGCATATCTCAGTCCAAGGCTTTCTCTTAGATTCTCTTACCAGGTCATCAAGTGGGATGTAAGTGGGGCGTTGGATTTGAAGGATATGGTCAATGATGTCATCTTCATCAGGTTTCCCCCCTCTGATAACAACATATAAGGTACAAATAGTGTAGGGTGTGACATGGTACACTTCATATTATTCTTCATCCTCCAACCATAAAGGTAGATCATGTTCAATGGAAGGTTGGGTAGGAGGATATAATACCGATTGTTTTGACAAGGGCCCATTCTTGATAATCATATTTCTAGCCCTATAACTAATATAAGAATCACTAGTGGACAACCAAGGTCTCCCTAAAATGAGAGGATAACCATTAAACTTGGTTTTGGGCAAGTACCAGGAAGTCAGTGAGATATTCCTAGGATTTAATGGATACCATGACATCCTCAACAACTCCCTCATGAGCTACTTTGGATCTATCTGTGAGCTGCAGAACTGCAGTGCTCTTTCTCAAGGCTCCCTAGAGGTTGATTTTCATCATGGTTTCTTTGGTCATCACATTGATGGCAACCCTGAGATCAATAAATGTACGAGGGACAATGATACCATCAATGTTTTCATCAATTACTGGACTTCCAGAGTCCAGGTATTTCATGAAAATCACTCTCCCCAACATCAAATCAGATAACTGACCTACAACATTGATGGTAGGGGTGTATTTCTTCCTTCTCCTGAGATTTTTGAAGCATTTTTCTTTTATAATATTATCGTACATGGGGAAAATCCTTAATAGCCTAGAGAAGGGGTATCTTTACACACAAATTTTTCAGTTCTCCCAGAAGTTCAGTCTATTTTGGGGTGTGATGGCTAGGGTGGATCATTCCCTCAGGAAAAGTAGGTGGATTTATCTGAGGGGTGATCTCTTCCTTTTCCTCTTCAGCCTCTTTAGGTGCATATGGTGGACATTGTTTGGGAGCACCCTCCCAGACCTATGGTTAATCTCATGGATATCCACAACATAGGCAGGGTAAGATGTCTCTCCATTGTAGACATGTCGTGCCTACATGTTGTTTGGGTTTAGATTTGGTTGGGTAGGAATATGAGATATCTTAGGGGGACCAGGATGAGTGATTTGAGGTTGAGGTTGGGGTGGAGGTAGTAAAGTAGGAGCTCGGTTGAGTTGGGGCCTCCACCCTTGTGATGGGTTGCTCCACTAAGGTGGTTGAGGAAAATATTGTTGAAATGGTTGATTGACAGGTTGAGGATGATATGGAGGGTCATAAGGCCAAGAAGGAGTTGTGGGCTAGGATGGATGAGTGGAAGAATACCAAGGCAGCAATGGTGCATTCTTCTTGGAATGGTAGTAAGAATAAGGTGCACCTTGCATGCCCTTTTGGTATGGCTGAGGTCCTTGAGACCTTACTTGATTTATGAAGCAGATTTGCTTAGGTCCACCTTCCAGCCCTTGGTATACAAATTTTAGGCCACGTAAGGAAGGGAATTTTTATTTTGCATGGCTCTCTACACAGACCGAGTAAACCTCTATTACATTGATTGGGCATTCATTCCTAGGGTGTTTTCTAATGCATCTAGGGAAAAATATAGCTAGGGATATTTTTGTTTCCTCTTGTTTTATTTTGATCTGAATTATGTCCATTTGAAAAGAAAAGGTGTGCAACATATCACTTTTAAAATCCTCCAACATTTTTCCAATCTCGTGCTTAATGGAGGTTGAAGAGGAAGGGGTATTGGTCATGCTTTGACTAGCTCTACCTTTTTTCCTGGCTTCCCTGGAGTGGTTTCTAAATACAATCTTGATGTCCTCATAAGGTAGCTGATAGATATATCCTCTAAATAACATATTAAGGGTTTCTATGACTTATTCCATGATTCCTCAAAGAAGAAAAAACTTGAGTGATCTGGGATCATGGGCATAGTTGGACCTTTTGTAGTTCAGTTGAAATCGCTCCTCATAATCCTCTAGAGATTCATCAGGTCCTAGGGTCATCCTAAATATTTATTCCTTGGTTTCTTTGGACCTACAATAGTCTTTATACTTGTTGTTGAAGGAATCTTGCATTTGGGCCAAGTGGTGATGATGTTCCCAGGCAGACCCATGAACCAATGCAAGGTTGCATCCTTGAGGGTAGATGGGAACAACTTCATCTTTTTTTTGTCTACGGAATAGTCATAAGTCCTGTAGACAACAAAAATTCAAACATAAATGTGTCACGATCCTTAGAATTTAGGCCATGTAAGTGTGGAACAGTTGAAGGGCTAAAGTTCTTCATTCTAGTCTTTCCATTGGTTTCTCTGATGGCAAAGACTCCTTGAGTTATATTTTCAGTCATGGCTTGAATAGGTGAAGTAGGTTTCTCTGGTGATGCAAGTTCCTCTTCTTCCCCAATATATTCCTCAAAGTTTTCAGGCTGCTCACCTACAGGGTATTCTATCTCGCAGACACCAAAAAAGACTGAAGGGTGACTGTGTGGGGATGTGGGGGATTTTGGTAAAACAATTCCATGGTTGTCCTTACTCATATGAGGCATGAAAGACAATTTTTTTTGTTTTTTAAATATCTTTGAAACTAAATGTAAAACAGAAATTAGAGAATAATGCTTAAGCAAAAACAAACATCTACTTAGACACCTACCCGTAAATGGCGCCAAAAATTTGTGAGCCATGGTATTGCACCAAGAGTGTTGCAACTCTCAGAGGCTACTCAAATTTACTTATCATACCAAAATTTGAGGTGACATTGCTATATGCACAACAAATGAGCTCTACCCATGCCATCCTCATCTTAGTTCTATTATGAGGTTATAGGAATTATGGTTATATTGAGGAAGAAAGTATGTCACACTTATAATTGAAACTGAATATTGAAATAAAGTCATGAACACTATCCTATCTAAACTAAAATAAGGTATACTAGATTGCACTCATTCATCTACTTAACCTTTACTTTTGTAATGAAAAATACTAGCAGTTATTATAATTACAAGAAGGAAAATTACACTAGATTGTATTCATTCATGCCAAAAAGTGGTCAGCCTTGGTATTTCACCAAGAGTGCTACAACTCCGAGAGGCTACTCAAATTTACTTATCAACCCAGGGTTCGTACAAACTTGGAGGTGATGGTGCTATACGCACAGCAGATGATCTCTACTCATGCCATCCTCATATTAGCTCTACTACGAGGTGCTAGGAATTATGGTTATACTAATGGAGAAAATCTGTCACACTTCTAATTAAAACTCAATACTAAAATCAAGTCATAAAAACTATCATGTCTACAAGAACATAAGTTATACTAGATTTCACTCATTCATCTACTTAACCTCTACTTTTGTAATGAAAGAGAGTAGCACTTATTCTAATTACAAGAAGGGAAATTACACTAGATTGCATTCATTCTATTAACTACTAAATCAACTTGCAAGGAGGGAAATAATTTACCTACACACACAAACACTGCATCAATGTTGAATTAAATTCTATCTACTGCATGCTCTCTATTGTGCTAATGAAGTATTTTATGAGGGACTAACACATTAAAAATACTCTGTTTTGCGGCAAGAGAAGAAGGATTTTGGGTGACCTAGGGGTGTCCCTGAACCAATAATTAAAATATGTGGGTACACTAAATCCTATAATAAACTCAGGTGAGGTGTAGGATTGATTCTGGAGTGAAAGAGTTGGTTCCCAATGCTACTACAAGCAGCTACTACATGATCCATGTTTTTCTACAGGAAGCCCTGTAATGCTACAAGAAACAAACCAAGAGGGTTTTGAGGAATGGTGGAATGGAGGCTAGGAAAAGTGAGGGAAAGGTGGATCTAAGTGTATGGGGGATGACCAACTCCATTTTCCAATCTCAGAAGCCTCAGAAGGCAAGTCTTGCACCAAGAAGGTTTCTCTTGGTGGTTGTGAATATGGTCTTCAAAACATGGTTGTGGGTAGCAGAATGGAAGGGAAAATGAAGGAGGTTTTAAGTCCAAATTGATAGTGCTGAAAGGGGTTCCTTATATGATTCTATATCTATTCCTACAACCAGTACATTCACTCATGCATTGATCATTAACAAAACTATCATGTAAATAGTGGAAAATATGATTTGAATTTAACTTAAGCTTACATTCACCTAAAAACATAAATCTAACCTCTAATCTATAACAGATTCATGATAAACAGAATGAAAACTAATTTATCCTTTCCAAGAAATCATAAAATGAATAATTTTGGTCTAGGGTTGGAGGCCTTTCTCCTCAAGCTCCAATGGAAAAGGTGAGAGAGAAGTATCAACACAATTTTGATGATTTTCAAATGCTACTAAAATGAAATGACATCAACTAAAATACTTAAGCATAAAGGAAACATAAATATACACAATATATATTGCACCCCATGGATTGGGCCCTAACCCACAATCTTCAATGCTCTAGAATCAACTCAATGAGAAGTAAACCAAATACTCATTCTTATTCCATAATAAGTCTCTTACATAAAAAATTACAGTTAAAATATCTCTAACATAGAGTCAAGAGTTCTCTAGTTTCCTATGAAAATTGAATCCTAATGAGATCTTTCTCTTGTTTGTTTATAATAATGGGAAGCTACCAACATCTCCCTAAAAAGTAGGAACTGTTCTCCTTGATCTTTGAGAGGTGTGGAGCTTGCCTCCCTCTCAACATTCACATGCTCGACTGCCTTTACCTTCGAACTATTGAAGGAGGATATTAGGAACTATTTTGATGATTGTGGAATTTAAGAAGGTGGAAAACCTTCCTATTATTGCTCCTTGTTGTATACTCCAAGCCCTGACATGGATTTTTACTCAAAAATAGCTTTATTTCCTTCATTTCTTACAATTAAACCATGTTAGGCTTCAAGTCATGATATCCTCTTACACCTATCTCACTAAGAAAAACATGACAAAATGTAATCAACTGTGTGAGGAAGAGAGATTAAATAAGCTAAAAGGTGACACTATAGCCCTTTAAAATATACCTAATGATGGACCTCATCATCAGGTATACTACTTCTTCAGGGGACTAAGAATCTATTTTCCTCTTTCCAAAATCTTTCCCCATTCTGCAAACTTCTCCATAAGAGTATCAAAAGTAATTTCCTTGAGTTGTGCACTATCTTGTAGGAATTCAAGAAATTTGTTGGGCGGAGACCAACTCGGCCTATATTTTTACAAAGAATCTTCACTTTGTGGGGAACAACGCGTGGTAGAGTGTAGTTTGAGGAATTAAATATACCGTGTGGTGTCGTAAGGGCTTTGAAGTGGATTGAAGCCCCTCATTTTTGTAAATTAAAGCCTGCGATTTTGTAAGGGATCAATGGTTTTAGGGCCATTATTGCTTGTTTTAGGGATTCCATGGTATTTTGATGTTGTAACCCCTCAATGTATTAGCATATATAGGTTCAAATAACAAGAATAGAGTCATAAAATCAAGTCAATCATATTTTGATCCAGATCAGTGTGATGGGAAAATTATTGCAATATGTAACTTGATAGAAAAGGAGAGGCTCTGCAGCTAAGTGTGTAGAGGCCTGGAGAAGATTGTGCAGCTGAGTGCACATGCTAAGAACTGTATGTTGTTCAAAGATTCTGTGCACCAATACTACTAGAGCAGAGAAAGAACTTTGACTAGATTGAATTATACCAGCCTCTAACATTTCTGCAATCATACGTTAAATTTCGCTCTTTTGGACATAAGGATATCTGTAAGGCCTGATGTTTGGAGTGACACTTCCTCGAATCAAATGAATAGCATGATCATGATCACGAATAGGTGGGAGTCCTTTGGGAGTTTCAAACACCTTGGAATGATTGTCCAAGACTTTTTGCAGATCTGGAGAAATAATTGATTTTGATGTTGGAACTTCTACTGAGCATAATTTTGCAATTACGCCTCGTTTTTCTTTCTTTAAAATCTTTTTCATGACATTAGAGCTTATTATCTTTCCCGAATTCCCTACTAGACCCCATAATTCGACTTCCTTTCCTTCCGAAAAAAAATTCAAGAGAAATTCTTGAAAATTAAAAGCTATCGTCACCAAAGATTGTAACCATTGTACTCCTAGTACAACATCAGCACCTCCCATTGGAATATAAAGCATTGGACTATTCAATACATATTCCCCCATGGTTATCTTGATATTATGGCATTTTCCAGAGAAATTTATAGTTCCTCCGTTTGCAACCATCACCTGACATTCTGGTGCTGGGTATAGGAAACAATTCAATTCCTTGGCTACCTTACAATGAAAAAAATTATGGGTACTACCCGAATCAATCAAAACTATTACCTTTTTCTTCTTGATATGTCCTTCTATCTTGAGAGTTTGAGGAGTGGTAATTCCTTCCAATGCATTACATGATATGGTCAGACTCGTTTCTTCTTCTTATAGGGTTGGTTCTTGGTGTGTATCCTCTTCTTTTGAAGCTTCTTGTTCATTTTCTTCCTCCTCTTCACAATCTATGTAAAATAATTTCTTCTCAGCACACTTATGACCTTTAGTGTATTTTCTATCAGAACTATAGCAAAGCCCTTTTTCTCTTTTTTCTTCAGCTTTTTGTGGTGTCAACCTTGTAGGTTGTGGAAGTATAGGATTAGGAACACTTACATCCTTATAGATGTGAGTGGTAGGCTTCCTTGTCGCCATAATTTTATATTCAATTTTTCTTGCCAACCTGAATGCGTTCTCCAATGAATCAGGTTCCCAAACGCAAACCTCATTTTGGATTTTATCCTTTAAATTCCCTATGAAGACATCAATCATGTGTTCCTATGGAATATCGGTTACCCTTATATTCAATTTTTGGAAGTCCTTAATGTGATCCACCATTGAACCCTTTTTTTTGAGATTTATCAATTCGCTAAAGAAGGTGTTGCTCTTTGTATCCTCATAATGCGCTATCATTTAATTCGTAAAAATTGACCAAGTGACAATTTTTTTACGGAAGCAAAGTCATCGATACCATACAAATGTATTTTTTTCTAAATGTAAAGTTGCAATGTGTACCTTTTGTGTGTTTTGCACATTATTGAGATCAAAATATTGCTCCATCTGTAGTATCCATGTTATGGGATCCTTGCCATCAAACTTCCTCATATCCATCTTTGGAATATGGTGGTTCTTCCATCCAACGTTAGAGTTTAGAAAAACATGATTAACATTTATTTTTGTCTAATCATGAGTTTCCTCTACTATATTTTCACCATTAAGAAACAACTCTTGTATCAACTTTGTCAAACCGTCTATGTCCTCTTTTAGATCATTCTTCATGTTTTTCGTGTTGTCTTTCATTTTTCATCGATCTTAGCTTCCATGTCATCCATATTAGCTTCCATGCCAACTTCCATGCCATCCATATTAACTTCCATGCCCTTCTTCAAACTATCCATCTTAGCTTCCACGCTTTTCTTCAAAACTTCCATTTCATTTTTTGTTGATATTTGCGAGAGTGAAATTTGGTGCACTGGCCATGGTAATTTCTACATGTCATGTTGCAGTTCTTCGTCTTCATGGGTCTTATTAGAGCCTTGGAAAGGCTTAATTGGTGTTGAATTCTTTTTAGGGGGGATTTTAGAAGCCAATACTGATATCTAATCTACAATGTTCCCTTGGAATCAATTCAAACTGATTTTTCAAACAAGACTTATGCAATTTGAAAAAAAAATACACACATTTTTCTTACTTTTGAGGAGCTTGGTATTGAAACTAAATTATCTCTGTGTTTTCAGATATTCAATGTCTAAAATTCAGTATTGTAGTAGCCCTCTAAATCTTCTTTCGAATGCCTTAGGTCTGACCTAATTTGGATTCTTCAAGGAAAACTTATGCCCAATCTCCCACAATGACTTAATTATGGACTGGTTCAGTAGAGGGAATTTGTACGAAATTCCATGTGTCACTGTTTCCTCCTTCGACTCTGAAATTGATACATAGGAAACTACAGTTTGTGTGCTTGCGGCCACTTTTTACATAATTCCAATCCGACGCTCAAAGAGAGAGAGTTATGATGATTTTACCACAGTCACCTCTTTGAGATGAAATTCGGGAGCCTGAAAAAACCCTAACATCCACAAATCATATCTCCAAAAATATTGTGAATGAAGATCTGAAATATTTACAGGAGGCTCCTTAGGATTGTAGCTTCGCTCTGTAAATATTTCAGCTTGTTAACCTTCATAGAAATAAAGTTATAGTGAAAATTTCACAATGACATATTTTAGGTGAAATTCGGGAGCGTGAAAAATCCCTAAATACCATAGATCATATCTCCGAAAATATTGTGAACCAATATTTGAATTTTTTACACGAAGTTCTAAAGGTTTTTGGATTTTCTCTTTATAAGTTTCAGCTTCTATACCTTGGTAGAAAAAAAATTATAGGGAAAATTCCACGATGTCTTGTTTGGAGAAGCGAAACCCTAGAATCCAAATCTCTGGTACCAATTTTTATGAAACCAGCTCCAAAAATAGAAGAAAAGAGATATCAAAGCCTTAGAAATCATCCACTTTGAGGGGTAAACCTCCAATACATTACGTAAACGAAAAATTCTTGGATTATACAAATGAAAAAAACCTCCTTCTATATATAGGAGTCCATGGGGTCACAATATAATCCTAGTCAACCTAACAATAATAATGTAAGGGCATAATAATAACAATATTGGGGTTACAGGGGTACAACAATAAAAATAAGGGGTTACACTAACAAAAATAAGGAACTATACTAGTAATATATGGACCTAACAGTTCTATTAATGAGAAATACCTAACACTCCTCAACAATCTGGGCACACCTTAAATTAGTGCTTTGGCACACACTAACATTTCTTAGCACCTCGTATATCTTGGAACATCTTGTTATGACACTGACGCCCAAGCAAATGGTGCCATGTGCTAGCACAACATAGAACTCTCCTAACATGTGTTGGCATGCATGTAGTCCCTAGCATTCCCTAGAACACCTTGGTTGCACTTATTGACATACATTAGCACTTGGCACACAATGCCACTTGGCATGTATTGTGACCTATTATTAGTGTGCCTAGCATGCCCATTTTGAAAAATATAAAGTACCAACTTATTAACCCTCTTATGTGTTCATTTCCTTGCATTTTAGCTTGTTTATTCCTTTTGCTTCCTTGACACTTCTTAACACATATTGACATACCCTAGCACCCTGCACATCCTTAGCACCTGGCATGTATTGGCATATCTTGGCACTATTTGGCACATAAAGTTAGCACACCCTCGAACTCCCTAGCACACTTTGGCACTTCTTGTCATGCCTTAACAATGCTTAGCATACCTTTTGAATCCCTCCTTGGCATGACAGCTAGCGCTCATTAACACTGGTACCTGGCACATGGTCCTCATAATCATTAACTTCCATGAATTTTGACCTGGTGCTCCCTTCATGTTTTGTCCTAGTACTCCTTAACACTCCTTAACATGCATTGGCACTCTCTAGCACACCTTAGCACTCTTCAAGATGCCCTTCCACTTCATAGCATGCATAACACTCCCTGACACATAGTATTGCTTGGCACATGTTGGCGCTTGGAATGTCTTAACATGTATGGAATACGTTGAGATGCCTTGGTATTAAATGGCATGGTTTAATATTAAATTTATTTGAGATAAATTGTTGGAAAGTAGATGAGAAGCAACAAATGAATAATTTGCACTTAGAATGTTCGAATACTTTTCACTTGGAACCTATTGGCGCCTAGTATTGGTGTGCCTAGCATGCCCCTATTGGAAAAGGAAAATTGATGACTTATTAACACTCTTATGTGTTCAATTCCTTGTATTTTAACTTGTTTCTCCATTTTGTTGCCTTGGCAGTCCTTGGCATGCATTGACACACCCTTGCACATATTGGCATGCCTTATCACTTGGGCACATTTTAGCATGTTTGACATGCCTTCGAACTATCTGGCGCATCTTAGCATTCCCTATCATGCCTTCACACTCATGTGCTCACAGCTAGCCTTTACATTTTTTTAACCACTTGCAAACTAAATCAAGTCCTTGGCTACTATAGTTCATGTGACAATATTGGCCTGCTTCAACCGCAACAACTTGACCAATTGCACCTACTACAAGTATATTGTGCCTTTTTCACATAAGAACTACCTATAACTCATCTTATGCCACTCATGTCCAAGCTCAACTTGTCCCACTTAACTAGTTACCAAGACAAGGATCGCATGATCTAGCCATGGCCATAAAACAACTAAGCAACATAGCTTACACAAGAAATATTTCACATGTATGTTTGGTTTATATAAACAGTAGAACATTAACTTAGAGTTTGCAAGAACCAGAAGATGCACAAGGCACACAAGATATAAGCTGACACAAGTTGAGTGCCCCAAAACTTATACAAAACAATGTACAATATGCAAATATCTAGAATAGTTTAAAACAAGAGCATGTAGCCAAAGTGAGCAACATCTCATTTTAAAAAAATAGCTAAATGAAAAACAATGTTGTTCCTAGCACAAAGTGATTTCCATTTGTCTAAAACTACTATGTCAAGCCTCGTTTAACAATATTAGGCTTACCTCCTGTAAATCATATTTTGAACTTCTCCTAACCCACTTCATCCTTAGCACACTTGAATTCGCTGACACTCCCTGGCACACAATATTATTTGTTAATTTCCATGAATCTTGACCTAGTTATCCCTTGATATGCCCCAACACTCCCTAACGCTCTAATTCAGCATACATTCACATTGTCTGAAATGTGTTAGCATGCCTTTTCATTCCTTTTCATGCTCTGACCCTCCCTAGCTATCATAACCTCACAACTACACTTACTTAATTTTCCACTTGGGAACCCAACCAAGCCCTTGCTTGACTACAAGAGCTTGAACAAGTTACGGTTACTACAACTAGACTATGTTGTTGAATTGTGTAGCTTGGGAGGTACTCCACAAACCTAATGAGATGTATTTGTGTGAGTTTGTTCACAAAAGGCATGTGGGAAAAGAAGCCAAACAAAGGGATTTTGGACCCAAGATGGGGTTTAAAATCTAAAAGAAAATTAAAAAGGGAAATTAACATTTCCTAACATCTAAGTGGATAAAACTCATAAGTTCTAGAGGGTTCCTAAGAGGTCTAGGAAAAACCATTTAAGGAGGCCATAGGATGAATGAAATAACATCAAGTGAGAAGGAGCTCAGTTGATCAAGGGGGCGAAGAGAGATGTATTCCTAAAGAGGCCATGATCATTAGCATGTCGAGAATTCATTAAGATGCCTCGGTATGATTTGGCATGGCTTGGCTTCATATTAAAATTATTTGAGATCAATTATTGGAAAATAGAAGAGAAGTAACAAAGGATTATTTGGCACTTAGAATGCACTAACACTTAGCACTTGACACTTATTTCCACCTAGTGTTGGTGTGCATAACATGCCCCTCCTCTAAAATGTAAATTGATGGCTTATTAACCCTATGATGTGTTCATTTCCTTGTAGTTAAGTTGTTTCTCCTTTTTGTTTCCTTGATAGTCCCTGAAACGTATTGTCACACCCTTGCACATCTTAGTATGCCTTAACACTTTACACATCTTAGCATTTTTGACATGCCTTCAAACTATTTGGCAGATGTTAGCATTCCCTAACATTCCTTGGCACTCATGTCCTCACAACAAACCTTACATTTTTTCATGACTTAGGAACCCTATCAAGTCCTTAGCTATTGTAGTTCATGTGACATTGGTCTACCTCAGCCGTAACAACTTGATCAATTGCACCTACTACAAGTATATTGTGCCTTGTTCACCTAAGAACTTCCTACACCTCATCTTAGGCCACTCAAGTCCAAGATGGACTTTACCCACTTAATAACTTACCAAGACAAGGATCACAGCTAGCCATGGCCATAAAACAACCAAGCAACATAGCTTACATAGGCAATATTTCACATGCATGTCCAGTTCATATAAACAATAGAGAATTAACTAAGAATTCGCAAGAACCAAAAGATACACAAGACACAAAATATATAATTTGGCACAAGATGAGTGCCCCAAAACATATACACATCAATGTACAATATGAAATTTTCTAAAATAGTTTAAAACATGACCATTCGGCCAAAGTGTGCCACATGTCATATAAAAATAATAGATAAAGGAAAAATAGTATTGTGCCCAACAAAAAGTCTCCATTTGTCTAAAACTTCTTTGTCGAGCCTCTTATCGCAATCGTAGACTTGCCTCTTGCAAATCCTATTATGAACTTCTTCTAACACACTTCATCCTTGGAAAACTTGAATTCACTGACACTCCCTGGCACACACTATTAATTGTTCATTTCCATGCATTTTGACCTAGTTCTCCCTTGTGATGCCTCGACACTCCTTAACACTCCTTAACATACATTAACATTTTCCAGCATGTGTTAGCACACCTTTTCATTCCTTGGCATGCCCTAACCCTCCCTAGTCATCATGCCCTCACAACTACCCTTACTTAATTTTCAACTTGGGAACCTAACCAAGTCCTTGCTTGACTATAGGAGCTTGACCAAGTTATGATTACTACAACTAGACTATGTTGTTGATTTGTGTAGCTTGGGAGGTAATACACAAGCCTAGTGAGATGGGTTTGTGTGAGTTTGGCCAGAAAAGAATTTATGAGAAAATAACCCAAGCGAAGGGGCTTTGGACCCAAGATGGGGTTTAAAATCTAAAAGAAAATTAAGAAGAAAATATGATATTTCCTAAGGTCTAAGTGGATAAAGTTCATAAGTTATAGAGCGTTCTTAAGAGGCCTAGCTAGGAAAACATATTTAAGGAGGCCTTAGTATGAATGCAAGAACATCAAGTGAGAAGGAGCTCATTTGATCAAGGAGGCCAAGAGAGATGTATTGCTAAAGTAGTTTGAGTTAGAGGGTTGAGTAAGTGTTCCTAAAGGGAGGCCATGATTATCCACCAAGAGTAAGATCATCATGTGAGGGTTCACAAGAATGTCACATACCTTAATGGGTTCAACATAGGAAGTAGGATGGCATATTATTGGTTCTACTCTGAAAAATTAAGCTCGAGAGAGGAAACTCATGATAATTTGGGCATGTGATTTCAGTCGTGTTTCTGTGTGAAGGCCACATCAAATTTTGAAATAGTAGAGAGGATTGAGACCCTACCTTGTGGTGGTTAGTAGGTTGTAAGGTCTATGATAAATACCAACATAAATGGAGAAGGGTCTGCACTAGAATTTAGGGCCACAACAGAGTTAGTCACAGGTGTAATATTGAATGAGGTAACCATAGTTTGAGGGTCGTAGAGATCTAAAGTTCAGATAAAGATTCAGTTAAAGAAGTGCCCAGAATCTATGGATCCATATGATCTAGGTCGAGTCTCTTATGGAGGAAAGAGTTGTCATTTTTTCTATGGGTGGATATGGTGTGTTCTAAAGCAATTAGAATAGAAGTATAATTCCCTATTTAGGAAGGTTTCCTCGCACGTTCAATACATAAGGTATGCCATTAAGTCTGTGAAAAATCTACATAGAAGAAGAGGGGTTGTCACCCTCAGAGAGAGGTTTATATCTGCAATATATACCACAAATTTGGAAGATGGTTTGCAGAAGTATGTGCGAAGATAGAAAATCCAAAGGAAGGTGGAACCTGAGTAGAAGATGGAGCAGAATAAATGTTTCATATGAGGAATGGATTGAAATGAAGAGGAGTTGATTTTGGTGGACTGTCTATATAGTTTTGGACAGAGATCTGAAGCAACCTATAAAAATTTAGTCAATGGACTGTTAATGGATGATTTGTGACCCTAGTTCAATCATCTACAAATTTTTAGAAGGATGATAAGATGAGTAGTTCATATTTTTTCATATATTGGACAAAAAAGAAATTGGTACACAAGAATAGTGATTTTGAGAGGACTCAAATCACTATTAGGTGGCATATTTGAAGATTCCTAGATGAGGGAAATGTTATGGGCACTAGATCAGTGAAATAATTGACTGTGGTTGGGAAAATTGATGGCAGACCAAGTACAATTGGAGGGTTGTTAGGTGACAGTCAAAGAAGAGCTCTAAGTCTTGTACTTGTGAAGGAAAACAAGACTGGTAGAAGGGTAGGTGTATTGGGCCTAAGGACATGCATACTTTGAACGACTAAAGTAGCAATCAAGTGGGCTAGAAAACTAGCCCTAATTCATTGTATTGCAGTGGATTGCATCATTGAGAATAATGGAAACCTCCATATCCATAAACTTGTCATCTTGGAGCAACAGATGGAAAAATTGGGCAAACCAAAGATTTGTTCATGACGGAGTTGTGAACAACTGATCGAAAACCCTAAGTGTTGCAAACCTTAAAGGAAAAAAGAGGTAGATAGAGGGAAAAGGTTTTTGAGGCAAGTTCAGCAACCTAAAGGAGTTGAGTTCATTAATAGAGGCATATTGAGGAGTTGCATAATGGGAGGCAAGAGGACCTGCCAGATGTGTTCAAGACATGTGGATTGAAAGGGCTATGTGTGGCCACCATCAAAAAGTGGGTCAAGTGTTTTCTTGTTCAAAGTAGATTGGTTGTAAAAGGACTAACACCATGCCCTAGTTGTATTCTTTGTATCAGTGTGATTGTAAAGGGCCATGATCCCTGGTACAATAGCTCTAGTGTATTCTATTATAGTTTGTAATTTAATGAAGAACGGTCTGAAAAAGTTAAAAAATTTCATGTGCACTAGTTGATTCCCTGATGTGTGTATATTTTGTTTTGAAAAGTAGATGTGTTGTGGCACTTGAGTGTGTTTGCATAAAAATTCTTAGACCAAACCCAGATTATCATGTGTCAAGGAAATTCAACATATGCCTTGTTCACCTAAGAACTACATGTAACTCATCTTAGACTACTCATGTCCAATCTCAACTGATCCCACTTAACAAGTTACCAAGACAAGGCTCATCACATCCAACTGTGGTCGTAAAACAAATAAGCAACACAGTTTACATCTTGACATGCCATAACACCTGACATGTCTTAAATTCCTTATCATTATGTGGGATGTGTTAGCATCCCCTACATTCCTTGATATGATTTTACACTCCCTAACACACCCTAGCACTTCCTGAGATGCCTTAGTAGTTTAACATTCCTTGGCATTGCCTAGTATATAACCTTGTCACTCCCTCCTTAACATACCTAGAACTCATTGACACTCCCTATCACGCACTCTTAGTCGTTCATTTCCATGGATTTTGATCTAGTGCTTCCTTGTGTTTACCTAACACTCCCTAACACTCCCTAGCATGCATTAGCACACCCTAACACCTGGAACATCTTATCATGTTGCCCTAGCACTCTAGCATTCCTTGGAACTACCATCAATTATTCATAATTAAGAGAGAAGTAATAGAGGATGATTTGGAACTTAAGACATGCTAAAAATTGGCCCTTGGAATGTATTGGCACTAGTGTTGGTATGCCTAGCATGCCCCTCTTGAAAAGGTGAAGTCTGAATTATTAACCCTCACATGTGTTCATTTATTTTCATTTTAACTTGGTGTTCCCTTTTGTCTCCTGACACTCCTTGACACGCGTTCACATACCCTAACACCTGGCACATCTCATCATGCCTTAACACATAGAATGTCTTGGCATGAATTAGCATGCCTTGGGATGAATTAGTATGCCTTGGCACTATCTGGCACATGTTAGTGTTGATCAACGGTTGTCATTGATGTCAACCCAAGCAACACCAGGGGCCACCCCAATATTGCATGGGAATTTTGACCTACAAAATTACTATATTCTTGGTCAAGAATGCTTTTTATGGTTTCTTCTTGTCGAGATGTTTCCGTTGATATATGGCACGCCACATAATTATTCACGGTTGGAGAGATATTCATGTTTGAAGTTTGTAACCCTAGTTAGTGGGCTAAAACCCCATGGGGTTGTGGCATGGGTCATTGAAAAGTAATAATTAATATTTTTAATCTCCTAAAATCCCTCCCAAGTTCACTTGTTAAAGCCCCTCTCAACCTAAGCATTTATATAAATTGTGATCCTCATATCCTCCTTATGCAAGGGGATTTCGCCATCTGAAACAAGTCATCGTGGAATTTTCGCTGTAACATTTTTTATATGAAGGTTCAGAAGCTAAAATTTTTATGAGGCAAAGCTAAAATCCTAAGAAAGCTCCTGTGAAAATTTTCGACCAAGATATGCAATATTTTCGGAGATATGATCTGTGGAATTCAGTGTTTTGGAAGGCTCCTGAAATTCATCTCAAAGAAGTGACCTTGGGAAAATCGTCATAACTCTCTCTCTGAGTATCAGATTGGAATTATGTAAGATGTGCTAGATAGTGCACAGATTTCAATTTTCTCTCTATCAATTTCAGAGCTGAATGAAGAAACAGTGACATGTGGCATGCCATACAAGTTCGCTCTACTAAAACAGTCCATAATTAGGGCATTGTGAGAGATTGGGCATAACTCTCTCTTGAAGAATCTAAATTGGGTCAGACCTGTGGCATTGGAAATATGACTTAGAGAAATACTACAGGACCGAAAATCAGATATTGGGGATCTGAAATAATAGAGATACACCAGATTCAATATTAAGCTCCTAGAAGGCAGGAAAAAGCTAGATCATGTGTTGTCAAGGGCTACAAAGGACCAGACTTTCTAGGGCAAAAAAGAAAAGCAAGGTGCAGCAGAGGGTAGCATGACAAGAGAAAAAACCAAGGTGCATAACAGCAGCAAGAATTTCATCACATGAAGTCTTCAAGTGGGCAACACTACATACAATCACTGTAAAGGTATCATTGTACTAAGTCATTGTAAATACATTATTGTAAAAATTGTTCTAGTGTCTATCTACCAATAGTTGAAGAGGCAGTGTCGGGAGGTCTAGGATCATCATTAGGTGGTTGTGTCATAGTTGGGGTTATGGTATAGTGTGTCTTCTTCTTCTACATCATTCTATATCATTGTAAATTAGACCAGTTTACCTGGTACGGGAGTCCATTCTTATTTTATTCTTCTATAGGGTGGTAGCGTGGTGCTAGGGTGAGCTGTAGCTCATTGGGTGTTGGGGCATCCATTCAGTTGACTACTGAAGAATCTTGGGCATTGGATCATCCATCCAGTGGGAGCTAGAGAAGAATGCTTTTCTACATTCTAGGAAGTTGGAGCCTTATTTTCAATTGGAGTTGAATATTAAAGAATTATTAGAAAAGCATTAGGTGGTTTTTGTCCCGGAGTGGGTTTCCACCTTAAAAACTGTGTGCATTTGTGTTCCTTTTGTTTGCTGCTATCATTGTGCAAACAATGATAATAATTGAATATTAATTAATGATATAATTGAAAGGAATACTGATTCACTCCCCCCTCTCAGTATTTCCAATAGTTAGTGCACCCTGACACTTCTTTAAATTCCATAGCATTCTCTAGCATGCCTTGTCACTCCCCCCCTTGGCACATCTGACACTCCCCAAAACACCCTCTTATTCATTCATTTCCATTCATTTTCACTCGATGATTTATTTTTTATGGGGTGCATGTCTGTAAAGAGTTCCTTTAAGAGAATAAAAAAATTATTACACCATTACAGATATAAGTAATTGCGAGAGTCTACTTGAATGACATTAGGAAACTACACAAGAAATTTTAAGAATGGCATTTTTAGGGTTTATTTTTATGGTGTGGGTATGTTAAGAAGTGGGTGGGAAATATGGTGTGTGAATGCTTAGAATACCTTCTCACTCCCTCCTTGGCATGACAACTAGCACTCATTGCCACTCCCTCACACACCCTCATATTCATTCATTTCCATGCATTTTGACCTAGTCCTCCCTTGTGTTTTCCTAGTACTCCCTAACACTCCTCAGCATGCATTGATACTCTCTACTTAGCACTTTTCTACATGCCCTACCACTTAATAGCATTCATAACACTCCCTGACACACATTGGCACTTGACACATGTTAGAGCTTGGAAAGTATTATCATGTTTGACATGCATTGAGATGACTTGGTATGATTTGGCATGGTTTAATATTAAAGTTATTTAAGATAAATTATTGGAAAGTAGATGAGAAGCAATAGAGGAATATTTGACACGTAAAGTCTACTAACACTTGGCACTTGGCACCTATTCGCACCTAGTGTTGGTGTGCCTAGCATGCCCCTCATAGAAAAGGTAAATTGATGACTTATTAACCCTCTTATGTGTTCACCTCCTTGTACTTTAACTTGTTTCTATGTTTTTTTTCCTTGACTATACCTAACACGCATTGTCACACCCTTGGAAATCTTGGAATTCCTTAACCCTTGGAACATCTTAGCATGTTTGACATGCCTTCACTATCTATCACATATTAGCATTCCCAGGCATGCCTTGGCACTCATGCCCTCACAACTAGCCTTACTTGGGAACCTTAGATTCCCTGGAACACCTTGGCACTCCCTAGTTTTTATACCCCCATAGATAGCCTTACTTTTTTTGCAACTTTGGAACCCAACCAAGTCATTAGCAAAACAATGTTGTGCCCAACCCAAAGTCTTTCTTTATTTGAAATTACTTTGTCCACACCTTATCACAACCCTAGGCTTCCCTCTTACAAGTATTATTTTGAACTTCTCCTAAACCATTTCCTCCTTGGGACACCTAGAATTCACTGACACTCCTTGGCACACACTCTTATTCATTCATTACCAAGCATTTTGACCTAATTATCTATTGTGTTCCCCTGGAACTCCCTAACAATCCTCAACATGCATTGAAATTGTCTCCCATGTGTTATCACACCTTTTCGTTCCTTGGCATGCCTTGGCACTCCTTAGCTATCATGCCCTCACAACTACCCTTACCTTTTTTTAGACTTGGGAACCCAACCAAGTCCTCTCTTGATAAAATAGCTTGACCAAGTTACAATTAGTAGAACTATATTATGCCTTGTTCACCTAAGAGCTTAATATAACTCATCTTAGGCTACTCATTTCCAATCTCAACTCATCCCACTTAACACATTACCAAGTCAAGGCTCCCTGGAATTTATTTGGGGCTCCATAACACTCCATGACATGCATTGGCACACCTTAGAACCTGGAACATATTGGCATGTTTCCCTGACCTCTAGCATACCTTGTCACTCCCTCCTTAGCACACCTGGAACTGACTGACACTTCATGTCACAAACTATTATTTGTTCATTTCCATGCATTAATTTTACCTAGTGCTCCCTTGTGTTTCCCTGACACTCCCTAACACTTCCTGGCACATGTTGGCACACCCTAGCAACTGGCACATCTTGGTCGCTTTCCACCCTGGCACTCAACTAGAATGACTTAGCGCTGCCTAGCAAAACTCACCACTCTCTCCTTAGCACACCTGAAAATCACTGACACTCCCTGTTACAGACTCTTATTCATTCATTTCCATGCATTTTTATTTTATTTTCATCATTTTTTTTAATATAAAGAAAGAACCCCAGAGGTTTAAAACCATAACCCTAGAATCAACTTCCGAGTGGTGCAGCTTTTACATAAAATATATGTTTGAGGCACACAATAAGTCCATTTTAAAGAACTATATTTAGGATTGCAAATTTTTTTTGGGCCTATGGAATGACATGAAAACCTCTGGACTCATAAATGGCCAAAAAACATCATTTAGGGCCTACAAATTACCCTATAAGTTCGGGACCCAAAAAACCCTAGAAAAACTTATAAGAAGATAAAGAACCATTGAGTTAGTGGAAGAGGTTAATGGCCACCAATATCCACCTGGATTAGAGTTCCAAATAAGTTTATGGTGGGAGATAAGGTATGGTTGCATTTTTATAAAGAACACCTCTTAAGATCCCATTGGAGGTACCCCCTGACTCTCCATTCTGATATAGGCCTTACACCAACACAAAGATTGCGGGTGAAGATGCTTCTAAATCAAATATTCCCTTTTCTTTGGATTGAACCTTATATTTAATGTGGAGCTACTTCAACCATATTTCCCACCTCTCATAGGAACCTCATGTTCCTACTTTGGCGCATGTGTCTCACTAGGAGCCATATCCAACAAAATTGTATGAGATTAAAGGGAAAAAATATTAGATTGACCCAGGTCCTATATTAAATACTCAACATAATTCTTAACTACTCAACATTCTTCGCTTACTTTCATAGACTCATACCTATGAAAACCTTGTTAGAAACAGAGACACCAACCTTTTAATTTGCATCGGCATTGTATTCTGCAAATATTCATATAAATTGTGTTGTCCATGGTGATAACTTTTAATCCCTGGATCTCCTGCTTGTAGTTGTCAATCACTCTCTCCTTTTATTATATGCACGTCTCCACAGGTATAGGACCAAAGGCTAACTGGAAAATTGACAACTTGAATTTTTTTAAGACTGCATCAATCTCTCCTTCAAACTTGAAGCAAATTTTCAAAGCTTCCTGAGCCTTTTCCTCTAAGGCTCTAGCCCTGTCAAGACAATTACAAGCTTCAGAAAAAACAAATTATTTTCTCCAAGTCGTTGAGCTGAGGAATGTCTACCCCCTCATCAGGATATTGTATTTTCCATTGAATGATGTCATCTAACATATCTAGAATATTATCCAGTTCTTCCTTGATAGGCCACATCCTCTTTATCTAATCATCAAACTTAGGAGTTTTATCTTTGATGCCTTGAATGCTCCTATAGAATTATTTCTAAACCATACTGAGCTCCTCTTGGATCTCAACTGATTTCCCTTTGAACTCTTTAACTGAGTCTAGTTCACCTTGCTGCTGGAATTCTAGCTATGTAATTCTTTGCCTAGTAGCACTAAGTTCCAATTGAGCATCATATACCTCTCTCTTCAGCTTGGAAACATTATCACTTGTTGCTTGGGCCATGGTAATACAGGCAGCTATAGTCATCTCTCGATCAGTTTTTATTTCATGAATGAGAGCCTTCTTAGTGAAAATCTCTCTCCAAACCTTATCCTTTTTGGAAACTCTCCTGTTGACTTTGTTCTTCTTGTATTCATAATTGAATATTTTCAATACCACTACTGGGCCAGCCATGGTCATGGGGAAAAATTTCTCCTTCTTCATTTCTTCAATCTGACATGGTTCCACTAGAGACTGAGGAGTGGGGATTATCTTCAGAGATGATGGAATGTCATGGTGTACAATCCTTTTATCTTTCCACGTAGCTTATTCCTTCTTCTTTTGGAGTTCCTCATCTCTTTTCCTCTGAAGCTCTTCATCACTTTTCCTTTGTTTTTCCTACTTCTTGAATCTTTGTTCAGTTTCCAAAGCCAATTGTTTCACCAGGTCATCTTCTTATGCTTTCCTTCTCTCTTCTTCTGCCTCCTTTGCTGCTTGCTCTTCTTCAATCCTCCTCTTGAGTCTATCTACTTCTTTTTCCAATTCTTCCTTCATCTCCTTCACCTATTCCAACACCCTATGGAGCTTTTCAACTTCTTCCTAGAGGTCGAAAATAGGTGAAGCATGGGTCTGTTCGACCTTCTTCCAAGGTCCTTAACTTAGATTTTCTTTAACCTCAGATGGATAAATAATTCTCTTGAATATTTCCTCATCAGTATCCCTCTCATGAGTATAAGACTACATCTGGTTGATAACAACACAATGACTAATAATCACAGCTTCAGGATCATGTCTCCTAAATATTATCTCTCCAAACTAATATGATTCAATTTCATTGGCCTCTTTCAGGGCTTGGTTGGTGCCATAAACTCCATAATATATGATCTTGATAGGTAACTTGGGCCATATTGACCTCTTTTCCATCTTAAGAGTACCTATAACTCGATGAGAAAATGTCTGATATGATATTTCCAATCGAACCACTCTATTCGGAGCATATAAAGGTAGAAGACAAGGCGATCTTGATGCACCATATGGCATAAACTCTGATGTAGATTCCATGTTCATAAAAATACCAGTCTCCAATGCCTCCTATGACTACCTGTTCTTGTTCTGAGAGGCATGGGCACTCTTTCTCAAATAACAAAGAGTACACTGGAGCAATAAAATGGTTGCATATTCTTGTCATCTATGATTTATGCTTGTAATCCCATAATATCTTGCATTAAACATGTACCAGAGGAAAAGACTTGGACCATTTCCATTCTAGTTCCAAAAATTCATTTTCTTAATAGATGGAGTCCAAAAGGTAGCTGGACATAAAGAAACTAGTGGGCTTGGCACTCTTCACTTCCCTGAAATCTTTATATAATGAAGGGGACATGATTGCACTCTAATTGAATGCTGGACCATGAGTACAAATTTAACTCACCATAGGCACCCATGATTCATGAAACATGGTTCCATCCTTTTCTCCATACAATTTGGCCAGTAGCAACATGACTATTCTGAAATCATGCTTCAATCTAACAATTGGATACACCTTTGATATATTGGTATTAAAGATTTTAGTATAAAACCACCATTTTTTAGTAGCATGCTAGGAGGTACCTCATCCATAGCCCTTTTCACCCATTCCTCAGATAGACTTACTTCAGGCTCTGGGAGGAACTTTCTTGACAATATGTTGAAGGTCTTTGAGCCTCCAACTGGGCTATGGTGTTGGTTTAGGATACATCTATTGGTGAATCAGATATAGCGGTAATAAAAATCACCAATACCACCCATCCTTAGGACTATAAGACAAATTTAAGTTCCACCAAAGAGTGAGCACAAAAAAACATTGTATCACATCTAGGAACCCCCTTGATGACCCCCAAGATGAGGAGCATAAGGACTAAGGATAATGCATAGTGAGAAACGAATTTGATTGATGCGCAAAAATTTGGAATGAATCTTCACAAGAAGAGAAATTATTCAAGGAAAAGGAAGTATGACTCATATGATGCTGAGATCAAGAAGGAAGAGGGTACAACTGTGTATCTTGAGGGCACTATTCCCCGAAATCCATGCTTCGCAAAGAGTGTATTTTGATGCATTGGTTTTGGCACAGAATTTTTTATTTCAATCAAATGGTGGCAAGGCAGTGGAACGTAGATGGGGTTATGGTTCCAACGATTGATCTATATTATTCATGGATTGAAATCCATTCAATTAGTAGGTAAGTAGGTCAAGTTGTTTTCCTATATATTGGCTTTGGTATGGAGAGTCTATCTAAGTGGTTTATACCATCCCTAGGCATGGAAATCAGTCAATGATGAGTTGAAAGCACTGAGTGAGTATAGCTTCACCCCTGCCTAATAGTAACATATCAAGATTGGTTAGGATGTTTCCCACACCCCGGTTGAGTGAAGGAGCATCAACTGGACCATCCAAAGTTGTCTATTCTAGTGTATCTAGAAAGAACTGTGTTGGCTTAGGAAAGAACTCTGTTGGCTAGGCTATTAGCTAGCCTTCTCCATCCCACACAGGCCATCCTATTGAACCCCCTGTAGGAGGCAGTAGTGATTCTTTCTTGTCATCATAAATTTTGAAATGCATCATGTTATGTATTTAATACTAGATAATCCATTTATCTATCATGACTGAATGGACCAAATTCTAGAAAATCCCTTGAAAGTTGAAATCCCATTAATATTTTTTGTGTTGGTTGATAGTTGCTTATCATAGTCCCATCTAACAAGTCTTTAAAGCTAAGATAAACTATATCAGAAGTTATGCCATATAAGCATACATGGTACTCCTTTCAACTTATTATATACATATACCTTATTATCCCAGTACATAACCATGTGCTCCATGGCACTGACTTTGTTTGCACTGGCTTAACCAATCTCTAATCCTAATGGTATGCATATTTTTCTAGTGACTTTCATTATTTTTTTGCTCCAACACAGTTGAAGAATGCAAGAAAAGTAGTGGATGTTAGTGTAGGTCACCCATTATTTTTGTGGTTGTTTTTGTCAAAATATATCTTATATTTACGTAAAAGTATTTACAAACAACAAATCAAAAGGTGGAACTATATATACAATGGAGCTTATATTAGTATCCTCTTATGTAAGACTAGAAATTGGTTGGTCTCTATATCTCCTTAGAAGATACACAAGATGCAGATTCATAATTGTATTCAAGTTGCAAGGAAATATTGGAAATGGATTCAGATATTTTAGACTCAGATACTAGGACTCATGTTTGTAACTGAAGTTGAAGAACTGGGTTCCCAAAAGGTCATGGAACTTTGTCAAGGAGGTAGGGACTTGGTTGTAAATACTAAATAGTATGAATTGAAATTGATATGTTAAAATGTTGATTCAATGTCATTTTTTGACCCCAGTTGTAGAGTAAGTTAAATGCTTTGCCTAGGAGTTTTTTAATTTGCTAGGGAATTCAACACTAAAATTTCTTCTAGCTTTATAAATTGAATATCTGGATCTAATGTTTTATGGGAAGGGTCAATATTTATGTGTACAGGATTGGAAAGACCATATGGAGTATCATGAATACATTGAAGTCGGTGATCAAATTATTTGGTTTTGGTAGGTATTATCACTTTTGCTTTTGTTTTGCATTTGTAATGTAAGTGAAAATCCATGGATGCCCTATGTATCTACAAGGGGAACTTCAATTTACTTTGATGGAAATATTGGGATTCCAATCTTCCATTTTGATTAGACTGTTGTCATTAATATCTTCGAATAAATTTTGATTCTTTGATTTATGTATGCCATACGTTCATTGTATGTTGTAATATTTTATGAAATATATCATTAATTTGACTTGGAGCTAGTGGAACCTACAATATTATGCTAATTAGGTGCCCACGTTCTCCCTACTATTTTGGTTGGAATTTTACTTTTATTTGGACATGGTTGTTTGTGTTCCTCCATTGTTGTTTCATTATTTTCTTAAGGATGGGTTTTTCCTCCTTGGGATAAACTTCTTGTAAACCTAGGTTTTGATATGTTGTTGTTTCATTTATGGTGATTAGTTTACTAGTTTTCTAGTTCACTTCAATGGTTATTTATTTCTCTTCTTCGTGGGGCCTCTTGCCCACACACCCCACCTTTTTATATGGGATTCTCATGATGGGTATAATATCTAGCTTGACCTATTTTGTCTTTAGGGAATATCAATATAAATTTCAATTTCAATTTTTCCATGGTTTGGTAGCTCACATTGGCCATGTGTGTAACAGGGAACAATCTTGGTGATTTGGGCATGGTCCAAATTGTCATCTCTCTCAACATAACACATTTTAGAAGTCAATAAGATTTATTTATCTTAATTATTAAGAAATCAACTTGTTGTGTTTACCTTTTAATTTTTACATATTTTCCATAAATTACCACTAATTATTTAAAATAATTTATTTTTACTTACATAGTTTATAAATTTTAATTAAAAATAATTAGTTCAATACCATAATTTTCCCTCCCCACTTTAATCCATTGTATATTAAAAATCTTAATTTAAATTCAAAGCAATGATTTTAAAGCTTAACTTTTACCCACTTAAAAAAATAAAACCAAACAACTTTTAAGGCTTACATTATAAAATAAAATAAAAATTTTACCCAACCCAAAACAAAAAAAACAGAGTTTTAGGTGGGAACATAACAAAGATTTAAGTATGCTAGAGGAGTTTATAAAAACCCTCTTTTGGGATGTTTTATCCCTAATAATGCACCTCAGGAGCGCCGAATGAGCGCATAAAGAGGCGTTGTTAAATATCTGAAAAGGAGATTCCCTCGAATGCTCTAGCCCTGAAGCTTGTTCTTGTCCAGTGGTCACGCATTCAATGGAAATCCTGACAATGGAGCCCGACAATGGTTGTGCTTCTCAGGAAGTAGATCACAAGGATTGGCACTACCCACATAAACCACCATCAAGGTCCACCTGCTAGTTTGAGTTCAATTCCATCAACAAGGTACTCTTCCCATTTATTTATCTACTACTGTACGTTGTGGTTAAAATATTTTTTGAAGAAATAGAATAGCAACCGAGATTAATATTAGACTATTGTTTGAAGAAATAGAATAGCAACCAAGATTAAATCACTTTTGGATACATCATTGAGGGTCTATTCCAACCCAGCCACCTATACAAACCCTCTATCTCCACCCGATCGAGATTCCATTGTAACAGAAGAAGAAGATGATGACCCTCTTCCATGATTTCACAGTTGACTGAGTCGGTCCAGTACAAGCGGGTCCACTAGTAGCACCCCAGTCTAGAATTTAACTTTGATGAATGAGCGAGAAGTAGGAGGCCGTAGCAGGAGACAAGAGATCCACAACCATGGTTTTTGTGAAAGCCCAGAAAATCCAAGGCCTACTTCAAGAGGTTTCAAGTCAAATTCAAGCACAGGAGATTACAGTGAAAGTATTCGATCAAGGATAACTAGGTACATAATTATGTTGGTGGCGTTGTTGTTGTGTGGCTTGGTGTACTCGCTTCCCCTGCAAGTTCATTCACGATGGATCGTAGATGAAACAAGCAGTAGGCGAGTGAAGTTTGTGTGGGTGAACTGGGCAGGTCATTTAATTTCGATAGTATATGAATAATTCGTTCCTAAAAAACATCGAGCGATATTGAGATTAATGCATTATAGTTTATTTGAAATTTTGCGTGTTTCAGGACAAACATATGGAGAAAATATATCGAAACTCTTTTAAATTATTTTTTGAGAGCTCATCTATGAAATTTCTCTTGTATATTTGACATATTAACTTTCTCCTATGTCAGTAAAAATTCTTATGGAACAAAATTGATGTGACAAGGGTATATATTAATTTTTTATCTGAAGAGAATCTAGAAAATAAGATGATTGAATTTTAGTGAGAAAATTGTGATAATTTGTTCACTCTCAATGATTTAATGTGTGATGTTCCTAATTGGCCATACACCTGTAGTGGCTTATATGAAATAGGGATTAAATGGGAATATATATTCCATTTCATAGGATTGCACCAACTTGAAATAATTAAAGTGATATCATACCCAAATGCTCATAAATGGACTCGAACAAAACATACTCTTGGAAGCTAAACTTGTGAACATGTATGTTATGTTTGACAGTATGTAGAATGCGCACAAAGTGTTGACATAATTAGCAAACAAAATGCTTTCCAATGGAATGCCATGATCGAAGGCTATGCCTATGCTATCGAAGGGCCTCAGCACCCAACCTCTGCAATATATCACCAACACCATCACCTCCCATGGATTCAACTACGTGGGCCTCACATGGTCCATTTTCAGGTCACCGATCCATCCCTTTCTAATATCATCATTGCCTAGACATTTTCCTCTCTTAACCTAAGTTTCGCAGCAGCTGGAGTAGCCCAGAGCTCTAGAAAATCTCTCAACATACTCTAACTTGGTCAACATAAAATTTTCATAGATTTTGGATTTTTAAATCTTCCTCTCGGCCCCGGTTGGGGTTTTCTATGTTACCCGCGAGATGAAAGACATCGACATTGGGTATGTAAAAGATCAATTTTCCCCTCGCGATGCTGAGATTTTGCAAAGGATCTTGCGGTAAACACTAAAGCTCATCCTTCTTATTCAACTGAAGGGGGTAGGTTAAGATCCAGCAGAAAAGGGTTCTTCCACTCAAGAAGCGCAACACAGGGAGGATTGTTATTAGATTCAAAATCGGGCCACCAATTTTTTTCCAAGACAACTTTACGTCTCTTGCTTGATTCCAAAGTCGGTGTGGAAGGAACTCACAGTCAAGGAAAATAAATTGTGTTCCTCTCATAATCAAAGTCACAATGTTTGTCGACAGTCGTAAGTGGAATTCTATTTATTGGTACGTGGTGTTCCGGGACGTTGAGAAATTGTATAAAATATTACGGCTGATGATGCTACTCCTTGCAACCCAAGTGATGAAAGAAACTTGAGCTATCTAACTGCAAATTTATATCTCACAACTGCAAATTTATATCTCACAGTAAAACACACTAGAAATCTGCACACACTTGTACTATTTTATGTACACAAAATCAATCCTCAAATCTCTTTCTTTTTAGTGAGATTTTCTTAGGCTAACATGAAATTTGGAGGAGAAGATATTGCACACAAGTTACTCACAAATCAACTCTTATTATCTCCACAAAGCTAAATTACAAGCAACATAAATAATGGTTATGAGATCTAATATTTTTTAAAACATAAAAGTACTGTTGAGAAAATCTCTCAACATACTCTAACCATGCACAACCCAGAGCTCCTAGGGATCTCTCATATCACAGCCTACCAACATGTGGTCACAGATCTCCAAAATGCCGACATCATGGTCATATCTAACTGCAAATTTATATCTCACAGTAAAACACACTAGAAATCTACACACACTTGTACTATTCTATGTACACAAAATCAATCCTCAAATCTCTTTCTTTTTACTGATATTTTCTTAGGCTAACATGAAATTTGGAGGAGAAGATATTGCACACAAGTTACTCACAAATCAATTATTATTATCTCCACAAAGCCAAATTATAAGAAACATAAATAATGGATATGAGATCCAATAGTTTTTAAAACATAAAAATACTGTTGAGAAAATCTCTCAACATACTCTAGCCATGCACAACCTAGAGCTCCTAGGGATCTCTCACATCGAAACCTACCAACATGTGGTCACAGATATCCAGAATGCGGACATCATGGTCATATTGGATACGGACATAAGAACATTATAGTGGTGTTTCTCTCTCAACGACGAAAACAGTTTTTTCAGAGATGAGTACTTCAATCCAGAGGCATGGATTCAAGGGCTTAAAACCATGGCCTCCAACTTTAAGGACCACACCAATGTCATAACCATGTCATTGCGCAAGGAGCTCCAATGTCCAACATCTCGAACTGGTACAAATACATGCAGCAAGGAGTCTTGCTTGTCCATGAGGTCAATCCAAACATCCTCATCATTCTCTCCAATTTGATCTACGACACCGATCTGAGTTTTTTTAGGTCGAATCTGGTGTAGTTTCCCTTCAGGAAAATCGATTACAGGGCAAGGATCTACCTGATTAACCAAGATAAAAAAAATTAAAACACACTCAAATATCAATTGGTCGTTAGATTCAGAAACAAGGATGTAGTGGCATAAATCATATATGAAAATCTTGCGAGAGATGACGTTATTTCGGCTTCTTATTCACTGGAGTTTCTACATTATGGACTCAAAGTAGGGATTACGAACAATCATGTAGCATACTTTACTGGTCTCCTCTTGGCACATCGTATTTTGAAACAACTCGAGATGGATGAGGAATATGTTGGGAATGAGGAGGCCACTAGAGAGGACTACAGTGTTGAGCCAAATGATTCCAGGAGGCCATTCAGAGCTTTGTTGGATGTAGGACTTGTGAGGACCACCACTAGCAACAAAGTCGTCGGAGCCCTGAAGGGTTCTTTGGATGGAGGATTAGATATTCCTCACAACAGCAAACATTTTGTTGGTTATAACAAGGAAAGCAAGAGCTTGGATGTTGAGGTCCATTGAAAGTATATATTTGGGGTCACGTGGCTTCATACATGAATACATTGAGAGAAGATAAACCAAAGAAATAAAATAAAAAAATCTCCTAGAGATGGATGGAATGACACATACTTTTCTGTTTTACTCACCTACCTGTGCCCCACCTAGAAAATACCCCCTATACTTTGTTTGATGAATGAATCCATAAAAAACATTATGATTCTCTCATTACTCTCACCCAGATCAGAGGCGAGTGTGCTAAGGTATGCTCACACTGAATCTTTGTTTTTCATATCTTATTATGTAGAAATTTGACTCTAGAAACATGAAGGAAAACGAGCATGGAGATGGTTATGCCATAGGCATTAGGTTATTGCCTCTGCAAAAATCAGATTCTACCAAATTTATTTGAGATCCACTCGAACCATCTTGGTTTTTAAATGTACTAATTTCGTAATTGTAGATTGTATTTGTTGGACTTATTTAATTTTGCAGTGACAATAACAGTATTTTCAACAATGTAGACTCATTCACTAGATTATTAGGCTGCCAAAACTTGCCTTGTAGTCCTCAATTTTGCTCCTCGCCTTGTTTTTGTACCCATCATTTGCTTTCCCCAATTCTTCATTCCATGGAGATTTTTCATTTCTTATTTCATTGAAAGGAGTAATGATTGGTCCTCTTCATTTGTTAGATAGCTAAGAAAACAAATGCATGACTATCACCATGTCACCAACTAAATCTGAGGTGGGATCCTCCCTCTCGATTAATGGATAATAAGCTGGCTTGGCCGTTTGTCATTTCCATCTTATAGTTATATTGAAGTTCAAATTAGTACACTTGCAAACCTCGTGAAATATCTTGCAATGTAATAATATTACCAAATTTTCATGTGCCCAAGAAATGTTAAAACATATAAATAATTTAGAAGAGATAGTATCATGTGCCTTGGGTATTGGTGGTGGTAAAATGTGTACGTGGTAAATAAGGGTACGGTCAAACTATCTTGTGAGTATTGAGTAACTATATATATGTAGATATTGACCAAATCAAAGTAGTAATGGAATTCTTTTTTATCTCATGCTCTCTAGAATTTTCACGACCTCTGTAGACGTGTATTACATCATTGTTTCCATCAAAATGTTCTTCCACGTGTGCACTATTTCTTTCTTGCACATTGTAACCTAATGGGTCTTTTTAGCTCTCTTCTAACAAGTATCAGATTGAGGACTTGGATTTCGCTTCTAACATGCATTAGAGTGAGGACTTGGATTTTTTTTTTTAAATTTATCTTGCCTTGACTGGGTACTCTACACAATCATTAAGTTGTTGGATTCTGCCTTCTTCCCTCACAATACTTTGTTTCCTTCACAAAATTTATCTCTTTCACTTAAAACTACTTTGAACTGAAGCTTGCTACACACTTTTCACCTTCTCAAGGTGTCTACCTTTTGTTCAGCTAAACTCTCTACCTCAATTTTTTCTCACCACAAAAGATAAAAGAATCCACTTTTCATAAAATATTTTTTTTTCATATTTTTTTTTATTTTCTTCTACATTTTGGGGGGTTTTGGCACTTTCCTTTGATTAGAAAAACAATGGAATCCTGGTATATGCATCACTTGTATAAACATCTTCAACGCTTGGTGATTCTTCTATAAAATCACTCTATTGTTCAACACTGAAAAAGGCTTGACCACTTTACCTTCGCAAAATAATATTCTTTAGTTTGTTGAGCTATGGTATCTCTAGAGGTATTCTTCACTAGATTGGTGCCTTAGCTTGTGAAGAATATTAATCAACCTTGTAAATGATTACTTAAGTAGAGTAAGTAATTAAAAAACTCCTTCCTAAGTTTTAACTTAGGAAAAGCACATTTGATTTATTGTATTCTTTTGTTGACTTAATGAATCATAGTCTAAAGTTATGAAGATAAATAATTTTACTGGCCAAGATCTTAGCCATTGATCTCAAGGGATGAGATGAGGGTTTGATTAGGAGGCTCGATGGAATGTTGCCTTAACTGAACATGATTTTCTTCCTTCACAGACTCTGTCTACTTTCCCTACAACTACTTCCAAGTGAAGCTTTCCACACATAGGACTCCACATTCTCAAGGTGTCCAACTTTTTTCTAGCCCATAACTCCATTCCATCTTCATTCTAATCAAAGAAAAGAAGAATCCCCTTTACACAATATATTTCCTTTTTTAATTGTTTAAAATTTTCTTGTTTCTATGTGCTTTTTTGGTGGCGGGGTTGGGGTGGGAGGGGGTTTCTCAACTCTTTGCTTTTATTTGCAAAATTTTGGAATGTGATCTATGCTTCACTTGGACAAACAACTTCAACACTTGGTGGTTTTTTTGGAAAATCACTCTATTGTTAGACATTGAAAAAGACCTGACCACTATACCTTCACAAATTAAGATTGAGTCTTTACATAGAGAATTTCTTTCCACCATTGATCCTAAGTGATTTGGCTCCCTTAATATTTCTTTGAAGACTATATCATTGGGATTTTTTTCTCTTACATATGTTATAAGATCATTTTGATGAATTTGAGAAGGTTGAATTAGAAGATTTTTTAGATCTTCTAGATATTCTTTTGGAATATTTACTTCCATACAAATTAATTCTCCACTTGAGTGACATTTGCATCTCTACTAGCTGACTCTACAACGGTTATTTGTTCACATGGCTTTGTTCTTATTGATATTTTATCATCCTCTCATTGATATTTCTCATAGTCTCTTTTAGGTTGAAACGTACTACTCATTTTTGTTTCCATTTGAATTCTCTTCCACATATGCACTATTCATCTCTTGCACATTGTAGCTATGGTCTAGCTTCTATTATTTGGCTTAAAAATTTGTATGTTTGTTTGTAATTGATAGAATGTATTTTCTATAAGGTTGATGCTTGAATGATTAATCATTAATGTACTATAGATTCCATTTCTATCTTTATTTATGTACAAATATTTAGGTTTTCATATATTCTACAACCAATTTGGCATTCTAGATATTTTTTATGAATATAAATGCAATATAATTTCTCTTTCTCTCTCTCTACACATGCACACACACACACACACACACACACACACACACACAGATTCCTGGGGATTTGGGAAAATGATTCTCTTGACAATCTCACTCTCAAACACTCTCTCACTCCTTCCAACCTTGGATGTGCCCTTTATTATGTGGTTTTGATATTAGGGTTTTGATATTTCTTATTAGAAATATTATTATTTAATTTATTATAACAATTATAATATTGTATGTGGAGTTTTATAACAAGACTCTATTTTCTGCATTGCTTCACCCACAAAATAAGATTAGAGACTTACTTGAGTAAGCAATATGTTGTATCCTTGATCCAAAATATAGCACTTTGATTAAAAAAATGATTTTCTATTATGCTTAACAAGGAATTATATTGACAAAGGTGGTTAGGAGGATAGACTCTTGAAATTTTTCATAGTTGTTTGTGATAAAATTACATTCAAATATTATTAAATGTTTTTGATAATACCTTCTTAGTATTTTTCTTATATATACAAATTCTTCTTGATGCATAGTGCATGAGTGTCTAAGAGACATTATTATTCCAAAATAATTATGACCTTGCATAAGTAGTGATTTAAATATGATTACTATTCATTATGTGCATCAAATGGAGAGGATACAAGAGGAAGGGGTATACCTAAGTGGCAATATGGCTAGGAGTATTGTAGAGGAAGGAGGTGTGTGGCCACAAAGTGTAGGGTTCAATGTCGGTTGATAGTAATTTATTTTGAGGGAGGTGTATGTTCCAAAAGGGATTGGGAGATCCGTGAAGGAGGGGAAGGAGATCTCTCGTCTTGAAAAATCAAGAACCTATTTTTCTTCTATGTAAGGTCAATTATACTCCTTATGGATGGTTGTGGCTATCTTGGGATGAAGGTCTAGATCATATTTGAGCCTTCTATATATAGGATTACAATAATCATCATAATACCATTTGTTAATAGTTCTGGAGCTCAGTGGGCATGTGATTCATCGTGAATGAAGGTTATAAAGAAGAAATATTTGATAGCTTCCCAAAGAATATGTGTCCCTGATGATGGGTGGTGAGACCACTCAAAATGTAAGACATTAGTAAATCTGCACACACCATTTATCTATAATCTTACATAAACTAGATTTAGAGAAGTTGTGGGTGGAGTGAAGAAATGAAGAAGTTGTTGATGAAGTCGATTTTCATAGGTGGGGGAAAACAATAGTCAAAATTGAATGCGATGTACGATAAGGAGAAGATTGTGTTAATAGTGCACAACATTGTATTCATCATATCGGGAGTTCCTTGACCTCTTGAAAGGTTGACCATTTCCATTTCTATTTCGATGAGAGGGAGCCTTCCTCTTTCCTTTGAACCTGTTGTTCCTTTGATTTCCATTCCCTCTAAAGTTGTTATTGTTGTTGTAGTCATCATATCTGAGAGAGTCCCTTTTATTGGGGCATTCTCTTGCATAGTGACCAAACTTGTTACAATTGTAATATCTTCCCTTTCTTCCTTTGGGACCCTCTCTTCAATGAATTTGATTTCTCAGTCCAACATTTTTCTTCTTCTTTGCATGAGCGGTGAAGGTAGTAGGGTCACTTCTATTCCCATTCGAGGGATGGTCTCTCTCCATCATCCTTTTCTCCTCTTGAGTGCATCTCGTCAAAAATTCATCAAATTCGAGAATTATATTATTATTGAGAATAATGGTATTAAATACATACCATGGTCAGGGAAGTCCACCAATAGAAATGAGAGTGAGCTCTTGATTAGCTATGACCACTCCAATAGCTAAGCCATCATCCTTGATTTCAGTGAGCATCATGAAATATGATTGAATGGACTCTCCCTTTTCTATATTGATGTTCTTCAACTCATTCTTCAAAAAGAGAATTTGATTAGCATTGCTAGCCCTAAAGATGGAAACCAATTTATCATACATCTCCTTAGATGTGCCCAACTCATAGATATAAGTAACCAATTTCTTATGAGTAGAATCCTTGATGAGTGCACATTTTTTAAAGTGGCCATCATAAATACTTCTATCCAGCCCATGAATATCTCTCCAAAACTTAAATGCTTCCCTTACAACTATATGGGAGCATACAGTGTTGGTTCTACTGCCTCAAATTTAATTCAAGTGTTGTAGGATAAGGTCGAGCCTTTGTCATCAGAAGAAAGTCATCTGGCATAACTTTTTTTTCTGCATGAAAACGTAGTGTTGGAATCCTCAATTCCTTGTGCACAAAAAGGGTCCAAAGATCTTTTTCACACCCCACATTGATGGGTGTACAACCCAGCAAAAATTCCATCATACTTCAAAAATGAGATAACTTCTGAGTGCACATTTTTTCAAATGGCCATCTCAAAGACTTCCAACCCATGAATATCTCTCCAAAGTTGAAATTCTTCCCTTGCAACTATTTGGGATCATATAGTATTGGTTATACTGCCTCAAATTTAATTCAAGTGATGTAGGATAAGGTTGAATATTTATCATAGGAAGATAATCATCTTCATAACTTTTGTCTCTGCGTGAAAACATGGTGTTGGAATCCGCAATTCAAGGAAATCCTCAATTCCCTGTGCACGAACATGGTCTAGATATCTTTTTCACACCCCACATTGATGGGTGTTCAACCCAAAGCAAATTACATCATACATCAAAACTAAGATAAATTCTCAGTGCACATTTTTGTTGGAATCCTCAATTCAAGGACATCCTCATTTCCTTGTGCATGAACAGGGTCGAGATATCTTTTTCATGCCCCACATTAATGGGTGTACAACCCAGCAAAAATTCCATCATACTTCAAATATGAGATAACTTTTGAGTGCACATTTTTGCAAATGGCCATCATAAGGACTTCTAGCACATGAATATCTCTCCAAAACTGAAATTCTTCCCTTGCAACTATCTGGGAGCATACAGTATTGGTTATACTGCCTAAAATTTAATTCAAGTGTTGTAGTGTAAGGTCGAGTCCTTTTCATAAGAAGATATTCATCCTCATAACTTTTGTCTCTGTGTGAAAACATGGTGCTGGAATCCTCAATTCAAGGACATCCTCAATTCCCTGTGCATGAACAGGGTCCAGAGATCTTTGTCACAACCCACATTGATGGGTGTGCAACCCAACACAAATTCCATCATACTTCAAAACTGAGATAACTTTTGAGTGCACATAGTGCTGGAATCCTCAATTCAAGAACATTCTCAATTCCCTGTGCACAAATAGGGTCCATAGACCTTTGTCACACCCCACATTGATAGTTGTGCAACCCATCCCAAATTCCATCATACTTCAAAACTGAGATAACTTTTGAGTGCACATTTTTGCAAATGGCCATCATAAGGACTTCCAACCCATGAATATCTCTCCAAAACTGAAATTATTCCATTGCAACTATCTGGGAGCATACATTACTGGTTACGCTCCCTCAAATTTAATTCAAGTGTTGTAGGATAAGGTCGAGCCTTTGTCATAGGAAGAAACTCATTCTCATAGCTTTTTTCTCTGCATGACAGCATAGTGCTAGAATCCTTAATTCCCTATGCATGAATAGGGTCCAAAGATATTTATCACGCCCCACATTGATTGGTGTTCAACCCAGCACAATTTCCATCATACTTCAAAATTGAGCTAACTTCTGAGTGCATATTTGAAAATGGCCATCATAAAAACTTCCAGCCCATGAATATATGTCCAAAAATGAAATGTTTCCCTTGCAACTATATGGGAGAATACAGTACTTGTTCAGCTTCCTCAAATTTAATTCAAGTGTTGTAGGATAAGGTCGAGCCTTTTTCATAGGAAAAAACTCATCCTCATAAATTTTGTCTCTGCGTGAAAACAATGTTGGAATGAATATCATCAGCCTCACCGTCATCTACCAGTCCCTCACTAACGATGTCATTGTTTTTCTCCCCACTCTTATTGAAATTCAAAATGGATTTATTTTCTACTACTCCCTCAAATATGTTGATATGATTTAACCACAAGAGTTCGCTTCAGTCTTGCAAGAAAATTAAACTATAGTGTTCTATCTGACCATTCTCCCCTTTTTCTAACATTCACTTTTTCACTATTTATCTTTACAAGAGTAACCTCAAGCTAGAGTGGTGTCCGAATGTGGACCTGGGCATAAGGCAGTGACTCATTTTTCAATGATCAAACTGAATTTCTACCAAAATATGTCTAGGACAGGGCCATTCACCATATTTCTCGACCCTCATTTTTATCCTGCTTTATTTTTCCACGAACTTCTTTATCATAATAGTTGTAGGTTTTATAAATGGGAGAACCACTGAAACACACCACATATGATTTGAGACTATTTTTCTTGAGAAAAGCGTCTAGATCTCATTCTACATCAGGTTTGCTATGGTATCTTCCCTCTGGATCTGTAGTACCCTCTCCAAATATACCAGTTGTGTTGTATCTTTCCAATTATATGGTGCGTTCTCCATCTAAGATAGCAACAACTTCTTCAAAATATGGCCTCAAAGCTTCCTCTGTAAGCTTGTAAAACAATTTGATTTTTTTTTTTCATTCATCAAATGTACCATGTAGTGTTTACTCCTCTCTCCACTTACCCTTTGCCAACCCTTTCAACCACCATGCTTTAAGAAATATGATAAACCATGGTGTAAACTTTAAAGCTACACCTAAAGAATTACCACAATGTTCTCTCTTCTTATGCCACTAAATTCGGTTGCTTTATATTTTGGAAGCAATTTTCATATTATTTTTTTATTTTGACCTTGTGACATCTTACATAATTTATGTAACTCATGATTTTTCTGGAGTACCCATAATTGTGTATGAAAACTATTATGGGTACTCATGAGAAATCATGAGTTACATAAGTTATAAAATTATTGAGTGCTATTTTTAACTCCCCACTCTTATTGAAATTCAAAATGGATTTCTTGTCTCCTACTCCCTCAAAGATTTTGAGATGATTTAACCATAAGTGTTTGCTTCAGTACTGCCAAAAAATTCAACTATATTGCTTCGATCTTACTATTCTCCCTTTTTTCAAACATTCACTTGTTCACTATTGAGTTCACTATTTAACTTTAAAATAGTAACCTCAAGTTGGAGTGGTGTCTGAATGTGGACCTGGGCATAAGGCAATGACTCATTTTTGAATGATCAAACTAAATTTCTACCAAAAGATGTCCAGGACAGGGCCATTCACCATAATTCTCGACCCTCATTTTTAGCCTGCTTTATTTTTCCACGAACTTCTTTATCATAGTAGTTGTAGGTGTTATAAATGGGATAACCACTGAAACACATCACATATGATTTGAGACGGTTTTGCTTGAGAACAACGTCTATATCTCATTCTACATCAGGGTTGTCGTGGTATCTTCCCTTTGGATCTGCAGTACCCTCTCCAAATGTAACAACAGTGTTATCTCTTTCCAATTTTATGTTTCCTTCTCCATCTAAGATAGCAAAAACTGCTTCAAATTATGGCCTCAAATCTTCCTCTGTGAGCTTGTAAAAAAATTTGAGTTTTTCCTTTCTTTCATCAAATGTACCATGTAGTGTTGACTCCTCTCCTGAATTACCCTTTGCCAACCCTTTCAAGAACCATGCTTTAAGATATATGCTAAACCATGAAGTAAAATTTAAAGCTACACCTAAATCATTGCCACAATGTTCTCTCTTATTATGCCACTGAATTCGGATGCTTTATATTTTTGAAGCAATTTTCATATTATTTTTTTTATTTTGGCCCTGTGACATCTTACATAGTTCATGTAACTCATGATTTTTCTGGAGTACCCATAATTGTGTATGAAAACTAAATATGGGTACTCCATAAAAATCACGAGTTACATAAATTATTGAAATTATTGAGTGTCATTTTGAGCTCCCCGCTGTTATTGAAATTCAAAATGGATTTATTGTCTACTACTCCCTCAGAGATGCTGAGATGATTTAACCACAAGAGTTTGCTTCAGTTCTACCAGAAAATTGAACTATATGTTTCTATCCTACTATTCTCCCTTTTTTTATAAAATTCACTTGTTCACTGTTGAGTTCACTATTTCACTTTACAAGAGTAACCTCAAGCTCGAGTGGTGTCCGGATGTGGACCTAAACACAAGGCAATGACTCATTTTTCAATGATCAAACTGAATTTATACCAAAAGATGTCCAAAACAAGGTCATTCACCATAATTTTGGACCCTCATTTTTAGCCTGCTTTATTTTTCAATGAACTTCTTTAACACAATAGGTGTAGGTGTTATAAATGGGAGAACCACTGAAACGCAACACATATGATTTGCGACTCTTTTTCTTGAGAAAAGCATCTAGATCCCATTCTACATCAGGGATGTTGTGGTATCTTCCCTTTGGATCTTCATTACCCTCTCCAAATGCACCATAATTGTTGTCACTTTCCAATTCTATGTTGTCTTATCCATCTAAGATAGTAGCAACTTCTTCAAATTATGGCCTCCAAGATCCCTCTGTGAGCTTGTAAAAAAATTTGATTTTTTTTTCCATCAAATGTACCATGAGTGTTGAGTCCTCTCTCCGTTTACCCTTTGCCAGCCCTTTCAGCCACCATGCTTTAATAAATATGCTAAACCATGAATTAAACTTTAAAGCTACACCTAAAGCATTTCCACAGTGTTCTCTCTTATTATGCCACTAAATTTGGCTCCTTTATATTTTGGAAGCAATTTTCATATTTTTTATTTATTTTGACCTTGTGATATCTTACATAATTTATGTAACTCTTGATTTTTTTGGATTAACCATACTTGTGTATGACATTTAATGGCTATTATATACTAATATATTGGATCTATGTTCTTCCCAAATTCAATGTGAGAGCTTTGGAAGTATTATTGCATGTTTATGATATTCCTCCATAAATGTTTTGTCTTTGCATTTTCCACCTTCAAAATTATAGTTCCATGATCCACATCAACAAGATTGGTTCAGAAAGGAATATCCATAGGTACTTTATGATACAAATTATACATATGGGTAGATGTTTGCTAATTAACTTATATGTCTATCATACCTATGGCATAGGACCCCCCAGATCCAAAATAATTTTAATTTTGATGCAAATGTATAGGTTGCAGATGAAGTGGAAATGTTTTTTAGAGAGGTTTCTAATTTTCTCTGTTATATAGAATAGAAAATCGCCACATTTGGATCCTTTTATTCTGGTATTAAGGTTACTGAATCAAGGAGACAAATTTTAGATCTTGAAGTAATGTTGCGTAAAGATATAGTTGAATTTGAGGGGATATTATAGATGTATATAACGGATGTTTAATATACTTTAGGTTGTATAACATGATATTATGCTAGAATAATCCTTCTACTTAATGAATATTTCCATATTTGTTTATATAAATTGCTTAGTTGGAAATATTTTCTTTAGAGTAATTCATTCTTTTAATGCAATTGTCAAATTCAAACATGGTTTGTTGCAAGAGGTCATCATTAGTGATAGGAAAGTTGGAAGACTTGTTGCTGATATTTCAAAGCTAAACAATATAAGACGTATTCTTCTTTTATGAAAACTATGAATGGGCTCATCATCTTTGCCATGATTCATAACTGCGTAATATATACTCATTGTTTTTTACTTTTTGGCATGCAAATCAGCCTTATTCAACATATTGAGTCTCTTATACGTAACTATCTTTCCTTCCAGCCACTTTTCATAACTTCCATAACAATTAGGTAGGTACCTACAGCTTCAATGATGTTTTTCTTGTTTAGTAAAAGATTGCCGAGACTTTAATTTATCGAAATTTGTAGAATTTACAATCTATAAAGGTTTCAAGATATAGTTTTTAGAATTCTAATTCCTTAAAGGGTGCTAGCTCAATGGAAGAGCACTTGCTTTACAAGAAGGAGGTTGGTGGTTCGATTCCATAATGCCCTGATATTCATAGGGGATGACGGCGATCAATTTTTGGTGACGGATGCTCTTTTTACCATCACCAATGAGCTTATGGTGACATTTTTCGACCCTCACCAAAATATGAAATGGTGACGGTCAACAAACGCCACCATATATACACATCAATAGTGACGACCCTCAAAGGTCCTTCACCATAAATCGTTGTTGTTGATATGAAATTATGAGGGTCATTGTTTTTCATTATAGTCATTATTCGTGACGGACCTTGATGTCACCAATGAGCTTATCATGACATTTTTTGACCCTAACCAAATATAAAATGGTGACGGTCAACAAACGTCGCCATATATATGCACCAATAGTGACAGCCATGAAAGGTCCATCACAAAAAATTATTGTTGTTCATATGAAATGGTGACAGTCACTTTCCCTCATTATAATCAATATTCGTGACGGACCTTGAATGTCACCACAACACATACTTTCAGTGATGTTCAGTTTTTTGGTGATGGAGGCTATTGTTCGTCACTATTGCTCATATGAAATGGTGACGGTCACTATCCGTCATTATAAATCATTATTGGTGACAAACCTTGAATGTCACCACAACACCTATACTTTCAGCAACGCCACCTTTGGTGACGTTCATTTTTTGGTGATGAAGGCTCTTTTGACCCTCACCAATGAGCTTATGGTGACATTTTTCGCCCCTCAACAATTTCCTTTGTTTTTGTAGTGTAGAAAACATAAAAATTGATTCCAACCTCTCACTAGTGTGAATAAAAGGGTTAAATAGACATCAAAATAAGTTTCACTCATCCTCAGGGGTCGAATCCATCAGGTGAGGAAGAGATCCACTAATTGTTGAACTGAAAACTGCAGTGTAGGATGGTCCAAGTGACTCACTTATTACATTCAATTGATTCATCATGACTCATTAATGACTTTTACCCGATGAATATACCCTAGATAAATAATCTCAGACATAATTACATTTTACCATCATTAATTACATGAGTAGAAAGATGATTTGCTGAAGAAAAGTCAAAACTTGATAGAATTTTGGAAAAAATCAACAAATTTGACATTTGCACCCTCCACTGTGAATTTGCGCCATCCTAGTTTCATTTAAACTCTCTATGTTTAGGGCCACTTGTGGAGACCTTCCTGGCATCCAAATCAGGCCCAAGATGGCTTGCTGGAAATCCTTGCTTATCCTCTTTCCAAATATGACTCAAGTTCTGAAAATGGAGGTCATTTACCCGCTCAAAAGGTCATTATCCCAATACTGGTATTTACCTAGTACCTAGGTCAAAAAAGGGGCAGAAAGGTGATTTTTTTATGGTTTTTTGGGCTTTTCACCCATAAAAGATGCAAAACAAGGCTGGAAACATGGTTTTCTGAGATGCATGGGTCATTAGGAACACAATGGTGCTTCCTTCTCCTCAAAAAGTGTGCCAATTATTTGCGTAGCACCTAGGGGTTGCGCAAATGCATAATTTTCTGCTAATTAATTGCCTCAAAAAACATAGATATTTCCATATTTTTACCAAAAGTTAGAAATTGCCTCAAAATTGTTGGAATGGCTAATGAAAGTGTGTCTAAGATGGTAGGGAAGCCTCAGCAAGGATATCCAACTTTTTCTTCTCCTCCTTGGTTAACTCTTTAATTTTTTCATTGGCTCTTTTGAGCTTGGCCAATGCAAATTTCTCTTTTTGGGAATGGAGTTTGACCTTCCTCCTCAACTAGTCATTATCCTTATTGGCCTTCTCTAGTAGCTTCTCCAAGCATTGATTGGATCTATCAAGCCATGGTTCCCTGTTCTCTTTGATCTCTATGGCAAGCTGCTCATTTAGGGTTAGTTGGTCAACAAGCTCAGCTTCCCTTTGTCTCTCTAGAGCTAGAGCTCTTTTCAGCCCTCTAGTTCTAGGTCTCTTCCTTGGTACTTATTCTTCTTCCACATCAATAAAACCATACTTCTCCAATGTTTCATCTAACATGGCTTTGTCCTTTTGAGCCTCCCTTTGTGCAATGAAATACTTAACTTCATCAATGACCTTTTTGGTCTTCAACTACTCATTTTCTTGCTCAAGAAAGTGAATAAAATATCTAGCCCTGTCAAGATTAGTCTTAAGATCACTAATATTGGCATCCTTACCTTTGATAGCAACATTTGTGATTTTATCATTGTCATCCTCATCTAGGTCAACCAACTGAAATTCATGCTATGTTTCATGATTGTCCTCCTCATGTAGGATGGTTGGCTCAATGACCTTCCCTTTACCTTTATCCACCTATTGTGTTGATGTAGAAGGCATGGCACCTTATTGTGTAGGTAAATCCCCTCTGTGGACAGAGGTGATCCCTCTAGGCCTAGAGTGGGTCTAACAACAAGGGAACATGCTAATCCTTCAGACTCCTAGTTTATGAATGAAACTGAGTCAGGATAGATAACCTACCTTTATTCCAACACTCTTGTTGAACCTCAGAATTACCCTCTCCTTGACAGTTTTTCTCACCTCTTTCCATCACTTTCTCATAAGATCACATACCCCAATCAATGATAAATTCTAGGTTTTTTCTTAATGATGCATCAAAATTATTTCCATATTATATTTTCATGTTCTTTCTATTCGGATAGATTTTTTCAATTTAGCTACAGAATGCAGCCTATTCTGCAACTAACCGTGGATTTCGTAGCTACTCTCATGGTTTGGCAGTTCCAGGTGTCAAATGAAGAATTGAGCCACATGGGTGTTTCTAGAATCATTTCTACATGGATTATATCCTATTCACTCAGTCAAGATCGACATAAAAGCGAGCCTAAGATCATGGTCAAAGATGGAGTCAAAATACGTTATCTGAAAGCAGTAGGACTCTTGATTTTCTCTTCATAGAAAAATCAAGAGTCCAACAGTCCTATTGCAATTATAATTTGAATTAGCCACCTGTAGCAAGTTTATCTCACAAACTGTTATGTATTTTCCTTTAAATATCAGTTGTAAAAGGCCAAGAAGATAGTTCAGATTTTTAGTGTTAAGATCAAGGTTTTTGTTGATACTATCTATTCAGACTTCATTTTATCTTAATGACAAGTTCATGTTGCCAATGATTGTTTAAGCGTATCTTTAACCAGCTAGTAGTTCAGTCGAATCATTTGCAAAGGGCCCCTGCACTCGAGGAGGTTTTTTCTTTGTTGTTTTAGTTCAATTTTCATTACTATGTTTTCAACAAATCTGTTTTCTAATTAGATTGATGTTCATTCCAGTTTTTGGTCAATAACATAACATTAAATCACAATTGTGCAGCCTTGTTCTCTTAATATATTTGGTGAAGATAGATAACTCTATTTTCAGAGTCAAATTAAGATTGGAGTAATAAGATTACATAGTTGCCTAGTTTCCTTACAGTTTTGTCATTTATTTCCTTATAATAGAATTGTCAATTAACTGCGTCAACAGATGTTTTCAAAAGCCATTTCAATATGATGATCATAAACTAAATGGTTAAATATCTAATTCATACATTGGTTGAATTTACTTTTCACATTGTCATTTGCTTTCTAGGAACTTAGAGACTAAAGCATAATTGACTTCTCACATAGCATCTCAAGAAGTTAACACTTAATATTGAATGTTGCAAAAAATTCAGATATACATTTAGCTATTTTTAGTTAGTCTTACATGCTTTCATATTTTTCTTTCAGATCCTCACTTAATTGTAATGACTGATATTCCTAAAGATCATTCTAAAATAAATTGATTTAATCATGTTTCAAGATTGAATGGTTGAATGTTTAATGAGTGCAATTACTGAGTTACCTTTTTGCATACTTTACTTAGTTTTCTAGTTCATTAAAGTGTAATTGGTTACTTAACACTATCTCAAGAAGAGCACACTTCATAATTGAATATTGGAAGTAACTAAGTATACATTAGATGTTTTCATTGCATTCTTTTCTTACTGTTCTAGGACATTAGAAGTTAAAGTGCAGACAGTTACTTAACATCATCTCAATAAGGTCATACCTCATAATTGAATGTTGAAGTGACCAGAAGTACATTAGTTGTTTCATTTTCTTCTTTTCCTTAATACAAGCACTGCAGTTTTCATCTTAGTTTTAGAATTAAATCCATGGAATAGAACTAATGATAAGATAAGATAGATGCTCTGTTTTCTAAATTAGATCTTAACTAGCCAACAATTTTTGGTTTATTTTTATGAAAATTAGATTAACTTAGGAACACTTCCTTTCCTTCCTTCTTAAAATTCATTAGATTCATTTAAATCTTTTCATATTTTTAAAATAAACATTCTTAGACATCAAAGAACAAAAGTCCCCCAAAACAACATAAAACACAAAACAACGAAGTAAGAAATATGTTAACTAAGAACATACAGTGCACCACACTTCATCAGTTTACTAGCCCTGGTTGATAATTAATGAAATAAATTTAAGACATTAAATTGACTAAACAGCTCTTGTCGTAACTTATGACAATTATCTCCTGATCTTCGTCTTCACGCGTTGCAGTCCTTCAGTGGTAATATCTATGTACTTGTACAAGGATCAGAGAGTGATGAAAACATACGAAAACATATTTGCATTCACAGCTATTCGATTGGTCATGGAGAATCAAACGTATTGCATAGGATTAAGCATATCAAACGCAAAACAAGAACCAAAAAACCAGTCATGTATTAATAAGTAGAGAGAAGAAGTTTGCAACCAAAAGAGCCTTGATGTTGAAGCCTCCTTCGATGGGTCCAGTCAAACGCGTCTCAAGAATTCATTATGGATTAGACTTGGTGAAGCAATGGGTCTAGTGTCTCTCTCGACAATGTATTCCTCTCTTCTTTACTCTCACACCAGCTATAGTAAGGATTGTTCAGCTAGCCGCAACTATGTGAGAAGGGTGTATTTATAGGAGAGAAGGAGGTGGTTTGGGATCCCTCATAAGGTGGAAGGGAGGCTTTATCCTTTGGGGAGTTTCTCAAATGTAGGAAACAAGAAGCCAAAGGAAGAACTTCAATGTTATTCAGTCGAAAAAACCATGACGAATCTGCTCACGAAGTTTTTGGGAATGGAAACTTTGCTTCTATTTTTAAGAAACTTTCCAAAAACAGCTCGGCACAGGCAGTCCACTGAGACAGAGCGCCAATGGGCATGAGGCCCAATATTAATTTATCTATGGGCGTGAGGCCATAACTACCTACCAGTGCCTACCCAAAATCATATGTTTTTGGGAGCCTGTTTCAGGAATGATCAGCATAAGAAATTTTCTTCACATTCTAAGGGATGCAATGACACTTTTTGCAAGGTATGACAAAACACAGAGGTCACTAAAATGGTCCTGCAATATGCAGGATGGGGATTGCAGGGACGATAGCAAAATACTTTTTAACACCCCTTTCACTCCAAGTGATGAAAACACATGCCTATAGCCTCTATGGTAGGTTTTTTGCAATGGCTCAGCCTCAACCATACTAGCCCACTTAGACTCAATGTCCTCAATCCTACTAGGTGACCCAAAATCATGATGAGAAGGAGATGAAGGATCATGATGAGATGGAGATGAAGGAGGTGAAGGGGACTAATCTGATGATGATGAGTGATTCATGGGCTGAGATGATGAAGGGACATTTTAGGCATGCTGAATGGATGGCTCAATGAAGATATCATTGGCTATGAAGGTGCTCCATGCAATGTTCATTTGATTGAGATGGTGGAGGACTATGATTTTTATGAGGGAATGATGGAATAGGATTTTCATTTGTTGTTCATAATCCTTATTCTGAGCAATGTATTCCATCTTCTCTATACTATGGAAAAGATAATAGAGCATGTTAAGCATCCTTACCCTAGTGAAATACATCAAGAGCCAGATGTGATAGGAATAGAGCCTTGAAAATCTGCCTTCACATGAAAAATATTTCATTATAATCTTCATCATAGGTTCATATTTGTCCAAGAGGTGTGAAAAAGGGAAAAACCTCTTTGTTTGATTTTGGTGTCTTGGTTTTAGGAAGAAGTAAAAATCTTGTTTCTTCAACCTGCCTTTCTTGAACCATTTCTCCCCAACATTTGGGATCCCTGTAGCATCTGAAATGACAGAAGTAGATAAGGTAAAAGTGACCCCAACTAATTTAAATTTATTCTTATGGAATCTTGATATGAACAGTCTAGTTAGCATGGGATGGTGTTTAACCCTCTAAATTTTCTCACAAAAATCATAACAGCCAACATGTTTGAAGAATGTGACAGTCAATGTAGAAGTTAAGAGTTCTTTAGTGTTTTCAGGCTCAATTATGAGCACTCTTCCTCCTCTATGTGACCTCCTTATCTCTTTTTCCTCTACTTTAGTGAATGATGTGTTTTCCTCTTCTGTTTCCATGGTGTTTTTGTTAAAACCCTATGGATTAGGAAAGGGAAATGGCAAAGGGAGATGAGAAAGGAAAACTAATGGAGATATTTGATAGGGATATGTGACATGGGGATGGGATAGGGAGTAATGTTTAGGGATATGAGGAATGGGGAAGGGAAAAGGAATGAAAGGGTGATGGGAATTGGGATTTAGGAGCCTAGGTCAAAATAGCACCTAGGGCTTAGGGTTTTAGGAATTAGTAGCTTAGGGATAGGGATTATGATAACAGGGATTAGGGAATTAATTTTAATAGTGTAGGGATGGTATTGAGTGTAAGGGAAAGGAATTTTGGGAATTATGAGTGCAAGGGAGAAAAAATAGGGTTTCACTTCAAGAAGAGACCAATTTACAACTTCAATTGCAAACTTCAACACATATAACTTAAGAAGGTGATTTGTGATGGCATGTGCCTCTTACTAGTTTGTTGGAGGTAAATTACTGAGTGGAGGAGCTTTGAAGGAGATTTTGATCACTTGGATGCTTTGCTAAGCTTTTTGGTCATTTGCGCCCTTGGCAGGCTATTTGCGCCCTCCTCTACGTATTTGCGCCCTCAACAACTAATTTGCACCTTGTTCAACATAGTTGTGCCATCTCTGCACATTTTCACCATCGAAAACACATTTTCACCCCCCTAAACTAATTTTCACCCTCCTAAAATGATTTTTCCCTCCTAAACTAATTTGCATTCTCGCTTCAGGATTTGCGCCCTCAATTTCTGCTCCTTTGCCAATTTCACTCAGAATTTCAAAATTTTTGGCTCTTAGAGTACTGGCTTGATCTTTATAAGAGGCAAATAAATTTGATTTGATGTCTTTTAGTCATAAACAGCTAAGTAAATTTGAATTTAAATTTAAAAACACACTTTTCTAATGTCTTTTTCACTTTTTTGAAACATTCGTTGATTCCCTTTTATCTGATTTTCCTTTTCTTGTAGGATGGTGTTGCTGGAGTTTGACACTTTTCTCTTTTAGTTTGGAATGTTTGTTTTGATTTGGGAGATAGGGATTGAAATTATTACATATATAAAGCATAAAATTACATAAAAAATTAAAAATAAATTACATCTCTGTTTTCATATCAAAATGACATTTTGATGTGAAAATCATAAAAAATAAAAATTACAAATTTAAAATTATCATATTTACATGCTAATAATATTCTGCAGATGAAAATGAAATGTTTATTGAATCACTCTCACACATTTTTATGACCTTATTTAGACGGAATGGTGCATTTTTTGACCTTGAACATTGAAACCTAATAACCTAATGGGACCTTGAATGATCTGACTTCCATGATTGACTTTGACTGACATAAGGAATAGTGAAATGAGATTTTCAAAAGTGTTTTTATGCTCAGAAAGACATGAAGGTGGGCCAGCAAATGAGATTTTTTGAGGGAGAGTGAGTTTTTATGACTAGCGCTACCATTAGTGAAACAAATTTTAGCATGACCTAATGGAATGAAATAAAAATTTCAAAGTGGGACACCTAAAATGAGAATGAAAAGAGTGATTTTGATCACTGATGGAAAAATGCATATTCTGACACTAACATTGGCCTTATTAGGGATGGCAGCTCTAAAAGAGGTGTCAAGAACCACAGATCTCTGAATTTTACATATCAATGCTTCTTCCATTGGGCCAATACGATCAAAAAATATCTCAAACTGAAATGTAGGACAAAATACTGATAACTAAATGACAAAAATTGAATTTGAAAATGAATGAAAACTAACAAATCAGAAAAATAGACTAACTCAATGCAAATTCAAATGTATGAAACTTGACTCAATACTGACTAAAAATAAATAATCTTACTAAAATTATTGATGGCAGCATATCACCAAGACTTGAGGGCTTCAAATCCAGATGAAAACCACCTGCATGTTGAAGACATATGTACAATAATGTGAAGTGATCCTTCCAGTGTAACCAATCCAGCAGATGGCTACTTACTAAAATTATGCTCTCATTTTCCATGAGCAGGCAGAAAAAAAAAAAACTAGGCCACTCTAAGTGTTTACTAAACATGTGATTCTGGTCCATGAAAACAAGAAAATACATCTTCCCTGCTAATTGTAGAAAATCAATAAAAGGATGTTCAAAAATATGAAATTTTACCTTGTCTTGAGATTCAACAAAAACACAAGCACACTCTTCATTTTGGTCTGGAAGAACACTTAATTGTTGATCCATACAAGAGCATAGGGAAGTATGACTTTCTGCTATCTGAATGTTGGCTACAAATTCTTGAAACACAGGAAAATCTGACTCTATCACTTACACATTGTCTCTCTTAAGCTCATACTCCTCAAATTCATATTCTAAATCATCTTTGAACATAAAACATTCTTCAATATTGTTAAACATGACAACCCTATATTCTTCATAAAAGAAAGAAATATCTGTTAGCTAATCTCCTTCCAGAAATCATCATCACAAATTGGTTTACTCACAACAACTTCCTGTATGGCTTCATCAGTCTCATGACTATCATCATTCAAAACCAGACTTTCATTTTCAATAATGGAATATGCTTCACTCACACATTCTTGACTATGTGAACACTGTAAGAGCTACAAATATACATTTCATGGGTTGTAACATGATTTTTCAAGAGCTTATCTATTTCATCTTCAAACAAAGGAGAAAACTGAGTTTTAAAGAGATTTACATTGATTTGGTGATTTTCATTTTCAGGATCAGGAATTGCCACTTCTCTTTCTTGGTCCTAGTCTGTCTCATCTAACGATGGAGCTACTGATTCTTTTTGGTGATGAAAAAGGTTTTCATGCAAAGGCTCAAGGATCTCTTCATCCAAGGAGGAAACTGCTAATTCCTATTGGGAAGAAAAATCATGAAGGGATTCTATGATCTCATCATCTAGACACTCTTCATCCCCATACAAATTTTCAAGAAAATTAATGAGATTATCAGAGATCTCACAACAATTATCAATCATTAGCAAGGAAGAATTAGAGCCTTGATAATGTTGAAATAAAACTGAATGAAATTCCTTTAGAGAATATAAACTAGCAGATGGTAGACTCTCATACCATGATCTCACTTTTTCCTCCAAGGTAGCCATAAACATCTTCATCAGACAATCTTCATTAAACTCAATATTTAATATGTGAATATGCAAATAAAATTTGACCAAAGGAAAACTAGCATCTTCACCGTCTTGACCCTTAAACTTTGACAGTCCTGATTTCCAATCTATATGAGGAATACATTTTGGAAAACCAAGATTATGAGCTCGATTCATAGGAGCATACCTTCGAGCAAGCAAATCCATTTTGACAATAGTTATTTCACCAGTAATATCTTTGGACTATAGGTTCTTGAAGAGTGGAGTCGCCATGAGAATTTTGAACCTTGGGTTTCTTCGACACTGGAGTCACCATGTGAATGATGCACAACCTTCTTGTGCCTGATCATTTTTCAACATCAAAAATTAGATCTAAAATTTGTCGTTCTTTCCTAAGGAAGATATGATCTTTCATTCCCTAAAAACAACGCCAAAATGTTATCACTCCGCCAAATTCCCAAGGCTGAAGAAGGAATCCCAACAGAGGTAACCACAGACCAAGCTTTTTATTTGATAGCTAGCCCTATCAAATCGGAGAGGGATCTCTCCAAAAGGGTCACAACCAGGAGGGCTGGAGAAATTAGGGTTTTTAGGCTAGATATAGAGTTCAAGGGGTTGTTTGAATTTGATTTGGTTGGGGAATCACTGGATGAAGGAATTAGGTCAAGGAAAGCTAGGTCAGTGCAAATGAGTTAGGGTTGTAGGGATCAATGGGGAAAGGTAGGTACAATGCTTATCACTTGAATAGAATTTTGATGGAGTGGTTTTGAAGCTGAAATAAAGCTAAGAAAATCATAGGAGATGTATTTTTCTCAGACAAATGAAAGTGAACAAAATATGATCAATTACCCAAAGCAGAGCATGCGCAAACATGTGCTCTGATTATCTAAATTGTAAGAGATTATAACATAGAAATAAAGTGAAAATGAATAAAATAAATTCAAACATATGATAGTGAATAAAATACGATGACAAACATCAATACAACAAGTATCCCAAAAAGTAGCTGCAACTCCTCTTTATTAGCTGGCCAAACTAAGTACAAAAGTTTCCTTGATCAACTAGAAAACATACAAACTGATTCCAACCTCTCACTAGTATGAATAAAGGGGCTAAATAGACATCAAAACAAGCTTCACTCATCCTCAGGGGTCGAATCCATGAGGTGAGGAAGAGATCCACTAATTGCTGAACTGCAAAGTGAAGTGTAGGACGGTCCAAGTGACTCACTCCTCATTACATTCAACTAATTCATCATGACTCGTTAATGACTTTTACTTGATGAATCTACCCTAGATAAGTAATCTCAGACATAATTACATTTTACCATCATTAATTACATGAGTAGAAAGATGATTTGCTGAAGAAAAGTCAAAACTTGAGAGAATTTTGGAAAAAATCAGCAAATTTGACATTTGCACCCTCCATTGTGCATTTGTGCCATCCTAGTGTCATTTGTGCCCTATGTGTTCAGGGCCACTTTTCGAGGCCTTCCCTGTACCCAAATCAGGCCCAAGATCGTTTTTTGGATAGCCCTATCTGTACTCTTTCCAAATATGCATCAAGTTCTGAAAATGGAGGTCATTTCCCCCCTCAAAAGTAGTTCTCCCAAGACTGGTATTTGCGCAGACCCTAGGTCAAAAGAGGGGCAAAAAGGTGATTTTTTAATGGTTTTTTACGCTTTTCACCCATCAAAAATGAAACCAAGGCTGGAAACATGGTTTTATGAGATACATGGGTCATTAGGAACCCAATGGTGCCTTCCTTTCCCTCAAAAAGTGTGCCAATTATTTGGGTAGCACGTAGGGCATTGCGCAAATGCCTGATTTTCTATTAATTAATTGCCTAAAAAAACACAGAGATTTCCAGATTTTTACCAAAAGTTAGAAATTGCCTCAAAATTGTTGGAATGACTAATGAAGGTGTGTCTAAGCTTGTAGGGAAGCCTCAGCAAGGATATCCAACTTTTTCTTCTCCTCCTTGGTCAACTATTCAATTTTGTCATTAACTCTTTTGAGCTTGGCCAATGCAAATTTCTCTTTTTGGGCATGGAGTTTGACCTTCCTCCTCAAAAATTCATTATCCTTATTGGCCTTGTCTAGTAGCTTCTCCAAGTGTTGATTGGCTCTACCAATCCATGGTTCCCTATTCTCATTCATCTCTATGGAAAGCTTCTCATTTAGGGTTAGTTGGTCAGCAAGCTCAACTTCCCTTTGTATCTCTAGAGCTAGAGTTCTTTTTAGCCCTCTAGTTCTAGGTCTCTGCCTTGGTACCTGTTCTTCTTCCTCATCAAGCAAACCATACTTCTCCACTATTTCATATAGCATGTCTTTGGGCTTTTGAACCTCCCTTTGAGCAATGAAATACTTAACTTCATCAATGACCTCTTTGGTCTTCAAATGCTCATTTTCTTACTCAAGAAAGTGAATAACATATCTAGCCCTGTCAAGATTAGTCTAAAGCTCACTGATATTGGAATCCTTAACTTTGATAGCAGCATTTTTTTATTTTATCATTTTCATCCTCATCTAAGTCAACCAACTGAAATTCATGTTATGTTTCATGAGTGTCCTCCTCATCTAGAATAGCTGGCTCAATGACCTTCTCTTTACCTTTATCCACCTGTTGTGTTGATGTATAAGGCATGGCCCCTTTCACTCCAACTTAAGCAACCACATGCTTATATCCTCTCTATTAGGTTTTTAGCAATGGCTCAACCTCAACCATACTAACCCTCTTAGACTCAATTTCCTCAATCCTTCTAGGTGACTCAAAATCATGATGAGATGGAGATGAAGGAGGTGAAGGGGACTGATCTGATGATCATGAGTGAGTCATGGGATGAGATGATGAAGGGACATTTTGTGCATGCTAAATGGATGGCTCAATGAATATATCACTGTCTATGAAGGTGCTCCATGAAAAATTTAGTTGATTTAGATGGTGGAGGACTATGATTTTTATGAGGGAATGATGGAATAGGATTTTCATTTTATGTTCATAATCCTTCTTCTAAGCAATGTATGCCATCTTCTCTATACTCTGGAAAATATGGCATGTCAAGCATCCTTACCCTAGTGAAATGCATCAAGAGTTGGATGTGATAGGAATAGAGCCTTGAAAATCTACCTTCACATGAAAAATATTTCATTATAATCTTTATCATAGGTGCATATCTGTCCAAGAGGTGTGAAAAGGGGAAAAACCTCTTTGTTCGATTTTGGTGTCTTGGTTTTAGGAAGAAGTCAAAATCTTGTTTCTTCAACCTGCCTTTCTTGAACCGTTTCTCCCCAACATTTGGGATCCCTGTAGCATCTGAAATGATAGCAGTAGATAAGGTAAAAGTGACCCCGACTAATTTAACTTGATTTTCATGGAGTCCTGATATGAACAGTCTAGTTAGCATGGGATGGTGTTTAACCCTTTGAATTTTCTCACAAAAATCATAGCAACCAACATGTTTGAAGCATGTGATAGTCAATGGAGAAGCTAAGAGTTCTTTAGCGTTGGTAGGCCCAAGTCTGAGAACTCTTCCTCCCCTATGTGACCTCCTTATCTATGTTTCCTCTGCTTCAGTGAATCATGTGTTTTCCTCTTCTATTTCCATGGTGTTTTTGTTAAAACCCTAGGGAATAGGGAAGGGAAATGGAAAACGGAGATGAGAAAGGAAAAATGATGGAGATATTTTATAGGGGTATGTGATATGGGGAGGGGATAGGGAGTAATGTTTAGGGATATGAGGAATGGGGAAGGGAGAAGGAATGAATGAGTGATGGGAATTGAGATCTAGGAGCCTAGGTCAAAATAGCACCTAGGGCTTAGGGTTTTAGGAATTAGTAGATTAGGGATAGGGATTATGATAACATTGATTATGGAATGAATTTTAATAGTGTAGGGATGGTATTGAGTGTAAGGGAAGTGGAATTTCGGGAATTATGAGTGCAAGGGAGAAAAAATAAGGTTTCACTTCAAGGAGAGACCAAATTACAACTTCAATTGACTTTAACACATATAACTTAAGAAGGTGATTTTTGATGGCATGTACCTCTTACTGGTTTGCTGGAGGTAAATGCCTGAGTGGAGGAGCTTTGAAGGCAATTCTAATCACTTGGATTCTTTGCTAAGCTTGCTGGTCATTTACGCCCTTGGCAGGCTATTTGCAGCCTCTTCTATGTATTTTGGCCCTCCGTAACTTATTTGCACCCTGTTCAACACATTTTCGCCCTCGGAAACTGACTTGTGCCTTGTTCAACAAATTTGCACCATAGACAACACATTTTCACCCTCATAAACTAATTTGCACCCCCCTGAACTGATTTTCGCCCTCGCTTCAGGATTTGCGCCCTCAATTTCTGTTCCTTTGCCAATTTCGCTCAAAATTTCGAAATTTTTGGCTCTTGGAGTGTCGGCTTGATATTTAGAAGAGGCAATTGAATTTCATTTGATGTTTTTTAGTCATAAATATGTAAGTGAATTTGAATTTAAATTTAAAACCCCACTTTTCTAATGTGTTTTTCACTTTTCTGAAACGTTTGCTCACTACCCTTTTATCTGATTTTTCTTTTCTTGCAGGATGGTGTTGTTGGAGTTTGAAATTTTTATCTTTCAGTTTGGCATGTGTGTTTTTAGTTGGAAGCTAGGGATTGAAATTATTACATATAGAAAGCATAAAATTACACAAAAAATTAAAAATAAATTAAATCTTTGTTTTCGTATAAAAATGACATTTTGATATGAAAATCATAAAAATAAAAATTACAAATTTAAAAATATCATATTTACATGCTGATAATATTCTATAGATGAAAATGAAATTTTTATTGAGTCACTCTCACACATTTTGCTGACCTTATTTAGATGGAATGGTGCATTTTTGGACCTTGAACATTGAAACGTAATGACATAATGGGACCTTAAAGGACCCAACTTCCATGATTAACTTTAACTGACATAAGACATAGTGAAATGATATTTTCAAACGTATTTTTATGCTCAGCGAGACATGAAGGTGGGCCAGCAAATGAGATTTTTTGAGGGACAGTGAGTTTTTATGACTAGGGCTACCATCAGTGAAACAAATTTTAGCATGACCTAATGGAATGAAATAAAAATTTCAGAGTGGGACACCTAAAATGAGAATGAAAAGAGTGATTTTGATCATTGATGGAAAAATGCATATTCTGACACTAATAGATTCATTATATTAAGTGACTGTTATTGTGGACGTAGCCCTACACTGGGTGAACCACAGTAAGTTGGAGTTCTTATGTGATTAATGTGTATATTTTCTTATTATCTGTTGTAGAGTAGCAGTTATTACAGTTGCATTATACTTCGGCACAATGATGATTTATTATTTTATATGGCATGTTTAAGTAATTAATCTAATGCGACGAAGTGATTTATAAGTACTAAGAATAATATAACATAATAATACCAAATCTCCTAGTCCATCAAGGATGTAGAAACCTGGTTCTACATCCTCCCATAATCACTTCGGGTGAGAGTACGATATACTTCTTCATCATTGCTGAAAGGGCCAGTGATCAAGGGTTTTGTTTGTGCGCAGTATAGATCGAACTTGGGTTAGCCCAAAAGAAACCAACAAATGCATCTATGTTGGTGTGTTTAGTACACAAGTCTACGAAAAACACCGGTGCTTGATAGGAGTGATTGCTAACCTACAAGCAATGGTCACAGGGCAAAAAGAGTTGTTAGATGGTTAGTGGAAACATACTAACATGTAGAAAAACTAGTTTATGGAACATAGCATGCTACAAACAAGAAGAGGAAACAAACAAACAAAAAAAACACATAAACACAATATCAATCGAGTAAACGAGCTAATAATATAAACAGAGAATGAATCCCCTCTTATTAGCCATTGGTGGTAAATAAGTAGTAGAACGTTACACACTTGCAGTGAGTCCTTAGAGCTATGGAGCTCTAATACCCAAAGCAAGGAGGGCTTTCCCCTTGAGCTGGTCTGCAGACCTCTCTCTTCTCGTCAAACGAGTAATTGGATGTTAGACACTTGGTGAACTTCTCCTTTGGGATTGAGATGTTGGATGACCAAAAATTGAATCCCTTCACTTTATTTCTTCTTGGAAAACACACTATTGGTTTGCTCATGGGAAATTTGGCCAGCATAACAATGTGTTCTAAATTATTCTTCTCATGGTGGAATTTTATAGGAAAAATTCAAATCCTCTTCCCTCTCTTGGTACAATTGTGGATAGTGACCCAAGAATAGTGGTTGATTCCATTGTGTGCTCACTTGAGGTCTCAAGGTGGCTCTAGGCAGCTGTCCTTGGGTGGCCTCAAGTGGAGAATATTTTTCCTGAAGTGTTCCAAGTGTTCTTGAATGGTGACCTTCCGCCATACTCAGGACCGCGTGGCTTATTGAGGGAAAGTTGTGGAGACCAACGCTACTATCAAAGAAAAAAGCACACAGAGTGCAATTTTCCTGTGTCTTTTGTGTGCAATTTGATAATTTTTCCTCTTGACCTTCGATATTTTTAAATTTTCCAGATTCTCTAATGTTTCTTAGCCCTCTAAATCCTTTTTCTTGACATTTCATGATTTATTTTTCTTGTCTAATTTTCCAGTGATAATAGTTGCCCCCTAATGTGTGAGGTCTAGGAAAAACTGTATAGCCAAAATACATTACAATTTATGTTTTGTATAACCCATGTTTAGAGAGAAAGAGAGAGACCTATGTGTAGCCTAAGGTTGGAGACCCCTTACTGTGAGTAAAAGAGGGACCATGTTCTGTTGAAAACCTGCAAGAGATAGTATAATACAATAAATACAATGTTTCTATGAGGCGGGCATGTCCCATGATCATGATGCTTTGGCTAGTTAAAAGCCTATCTGACAGATAAAGGTTTTGTCTGTGTCACTTATATGGTAGTGATCTACTAATTTGGTTGATGACGATGATTGTTGACACCCTTAGGGGCATTTTTCTTTGAAAATAGGTTGAATGTGGTGCCCACATGCATAGTATTTGTATGGAATATAAATTCGCATTGTATGCATAGGTGTATGACTGGGACCTTACCATGTAAGAATTGTTGAAAGAGATGCTTATAATGGCACAAGACTTCGATGAATTCAAACAAAGTGCAATGATTATGAAGTATGATACCATCTTGACATGAAATCTTGTGTTGTAGTTGAATGTCAGGAGGATCAATGACATCTATGGGAAATGATGATTCACACAGTGCCATCCGAGGATGCCGCTATTGAGGTGGGGAGCCATCCAAGGTACTGCATCATTTTTGGAAAATGGTTGTTGAAGTCGACAAGAAAGAAGCCTCAACCATTTGAGGGAAACACTGATGCAAGGGACTAGGGTCTCTAATATGATAGGTTAACATAGGCATGATTTCGAGAACTAGATGAGCACTAATGATGGGAGTTCAGTGGCCCAAGTTCGGAGCATGAAAAAAGTAGTTTTGCGGAAATCATAACAATTTCTGATGAGGAAAGCCCTGGAGTTGGTAGGACATCCAAGGTGGGTACATGTTGGTTATGAATGTCATGGTGGCTTTGTGTGAAAGCTGTGAATATTTGACCAAGGGTGATTAGGGTCTGCCTCCATGGGAGAAACAAGTGGGTGGATGGGTAGGGGATGTTCTCCTAAAAAATCTTTGTACACTTTCCAAAAGAATATAAAATGGGTTTGGTTTGTACAAACATGTAGACGAGTGCCCCAAAAACATGAAAAATATCACTCACTAATGATGTGAGGAATGCTTTTTTGCTGAGAGAGGGGGCCCCATTGGTTAGTCTCGGTGCGGGGGTGATGAAGTGGATAGAAGATGTCATATATGGGCTATGTTCATGGATGGATGGTAGGCCAAATGTGAGATGCAGTGGTGTGTGTTTGATTTACTTGAGAAAATGGTAGTCTGGGAAAGGGGTTTTTATCTTTGAGATGGTAAGACTTGACTTGATGCATGGTGGATGAATGATCATGAAGGGCTTCCTGGACTGAGGTAATATGGCCATGGCATCATATTTTTTGATGCATGGTCCACTTTGACTGATGGAGGCCATGGAGGGGGAGGCTCTACCGACCAACGAGGATGTTTATCATGTGCAAGGTGGGGATATGGTAAACATGGTTGGGTGTTTGGAATCTATGGTTGATTTCTTATGGAGAAATGATGTTAGGATATGCAAATTTTCTTTGGGACTCCATCATGCTGAGGGTAGAATGATACCTTCTCTAGAACCTTCGGTGCATGGGGCAATAGGTGGTTTTTCATACTGTATAATACCTGCAAAAAATACCCCAAGTGAAAGAATATTTTTAATTTAAATATATTGATAAATATGGTGACGAAAAGACAATAAGAGAGGGCATACCTGTCGGAACGAAAAAATTATTTTTTTGGAGACATGAATGTGTGAAGCCTCCTTTGGGAATTATGAGGTGTTCATCACTATGTTGCTTTCGGTTTTGTAATTGGGCTTTAAGAGTTCTCTTTATGGTCCTTCAAACAATTTGAAAAGGGTGATATATAGGCAATATGGCTCATTTAAAATCATTTGTGTCATTTGAGTGTTGAAAGTTTTAGAGTTCAGAGCTTACTGCTAAGCCTTTCTTGTTGTTGCAGTCAGCCTGTGTGCAAGAGATTTGCGTTTTCAGTTCCAAGTAGGCCCTAGAACATCTTTTATTTCAATTTTTTCAGTGTTACTGGGCAAGTGTCCGTACAAATTTGGTTTGTATGGAATCCTAGCCATTTTTTGCCTTAACGCATGAGCAATCAAGGTACAAGCGCAGAGACCTCTGTGGAAATTTGAGGATTTCCACGAAGATTTCGCGCCTATGGGAATTTTTGTGTGCGGCTTCCATGTCTGTCTGAGATAAAGATGCGCGGTTAGCATGCCTATTTGAGAAATAGGCGCGTCGAAAATCCAAGGTGAATTTTTTGAAAAAAATGGGAAATTTTAAATTTTTTGGTGTTTTGATGTCACTGATGTGTGTTTGTTTTGGTGACAGGATGTTGTGGAGAGAGAGAGAGAGTGGCCAGACCTACGTATGGTTGTGGCACAAGATGCCAACACTTACCAATAACTAGCTCAGTGGGGTCTTCTTAAGTTCCTTGAGAGTGACCTCATGAGGTCACATGATCGATCGTTGCGCTACTTGGTCCGTTGTTAGAACAGGAGGTGAAAATTTATGGTGCTATGATGGTATGACATCCCTATCTGTCCAGAGACAGATATATATTTCATGACTGGTCTATTGCCTCAAGGTGAGGCACTCCCCCATCCACTCCCACTTGGGAGGGTAGCGCTTCAGCATTGGGTGGATCATCATTATGGTGGGGCGCCCCTTTCGGAGGGGTTTATTCTTATATCATCAGTGAATAACCTAGCCAAGAAATGTGCTATGGCTGTGATTGTGAAGTTGACTGGGTTGTCGTCGCCGCACAGGGCAGCGAGGCCTCAGATCAGTGTCTGGCTTCGCGCAGAGCATTTCTTTGACTTTACCTGTCATTGCTATGACAGTATCATGGCCTAGCTAGCAAAGGTCTAAGGAGGATCTAGGCTGTTAACATATGATAGAATTCTTTGTATCCTTATGTTTGAGAGAGTGGTGCTGCTGTGACTCGTGGTGGCTGTGCCTATGGGGTTTCATCGGGACCCTCATATGAGGCAATGGGCCCTAGTGATGCCTCGCAATGGGGGAGGTGAGGTGTGGAGTTATTGGAATGTGAACACTGAGGCTTGGTTCGAGGCCAACCCTCAGATGTTCCTCGAGTTTCCATACTCCCGGATGGACTATTAGGGAGACATGGATATGGATCTTTCTGCTGGGTACTCTTGGGGACCGACATGTATGATTTTTGTGCCTTTTTATGCATTTTTTGAGTATATATGATGTGTATATTTATGTGTGTATTTGTGGTGACAATAACACTACATTTTTTTACTCTTGCAGATGTGGGAGCGGTTGGATGACCAACTGCTCGGTTGGTAGGACACCAACCCAACTGGAGGGTTAGAGGAGCTCAGCACCAGGCAGGGGGGCAGGGGGGAGATCAAGGGTAGGCTCAGGGTGGAGGGCCTAGTGATGGAGCTAGCCCTTCCGGGGAGGGTAGCAGCTCTGTTGATGCCGAGTGTGTTGTGGCGATTTCTTGTGTTGAGGCAGCCGAGGCACGTATGGATGAGATGGTGGAGCAGCTTGCTGCATCCAAGGCCCGAGCCACTGACTTAGCAGGCGCTTGGGATCAAGTGGATAGGATGACCCAAGGTATGCCTACCCATGGGTTTGTCGACGATCTGAATGATGTCTGGTTGGAGACATTGATGATCCGAAAGAGGGGCTATCGTCCAACTTTGCACCGTGTGGCGGCTGCCCCTGTACTGGCACCAGGTGCAGCCGTGGGTCCAGGTGCCCCACTTGGCAGGGCTCAGCCCTAGAGACAATTTATACATAAAGAAAGGATCCATTATGAGGATGCTTCCCTTATTTTTGATGACATGTGTATATATATTTTTTAGTTGAACTGTGGGTCAGATACATGACTTTTTATTTGTACTCACACATATTTTTTGGTATATATGCAAGATGTATTTTTTTCGGCTCTAGATGATGTGTCTATGGTTTATATATTTTTATGGATGTTGCGTATCACTGATGGATATCTATATTTTAGGTTTTTAGGTTTTATGTATGATGGTTTATACGAGACGCATTCTAGTCTATGATGTGGTTAGCTATGAAATCTGCTATCTGGTTTTTATTTCTTGGTACATGTGTGAATGTAATATGATCAAATTGAAAGCTTAATATTTTTGCACACAAATATTTTCTAAACAATTGTGAATCTCGTACCTCAAATTCTTGGTTTAACTACGAAACCACTAACTAGGAATCAAGGTAGATAGGCAAGTGGAGAATGACTTGTTTGAAGGCATCGCTCATGAGCCCTATGACGGCATCATATTCTGCATGATTTTTTGTAGTTGATCTAATGCATACTCCGTTGGTGGAGAATGGAGATCGATCAGGGCAGTAGATGACACAAGTGGCTGCTGCTAAATTTTGAGACCACCACGATGCTCCATTAGCAAATCCAAAATAATGGTTGGGTTGAAGATCCATTTGTGACACCAGTGCGCTTTTTGGAACAAGTGTGTGATCAAAAAAAAAATTCTATGTGTATGTTATCTCTAGGGTTGAACCCTCCTGACCCCTATGGGAAAAATTTCTTGAGGTAGAGACCATTGACAGGGTTGCTCAGGCATGTTCCATTGCACTCTGTCAAGATGTATGCCCCCTTTAGGAGACATTGTTTTATGACATAGGGACCTTTCCATAAGGTTTCAAATTTTCCTGGCCCTAGGGCTTCTTTCGTGAAATCATAGTGGAGGACTAACTCCCCCTCGGTAAATGATCAAGGGGTGATTTTGTGATCGAACGATGCTTTCACCCACTTTTTATGGGCCTCATTTTGTTGGAATGAATGTCTTCGACTTTCATCGACGATATTTAGTTGTAATAATCATTGCTCTAGAGTTTGGGTGTCATTGAGGAGTTTGATGGCAGTGTGTAAGTTCGGGATCTCGCGTTCTATGGGAATCATGGCTTCGATCCTGTATACTAAGTGGAAGGTTGTGAAACCCGTTGATGTTTTCACTACTGTGCAGTATGCCCATAGGGTGGAGAAAAGCATGTGGTGCCAGTTTCTTTCATGGTTATTCACCACGCGATGTAACATCGTTTTGAGTACTTTGTTTACAGCTTATACCTATTCTTTGGATTGGGGGTAGTATGGTGAAGCGAATTCATGTGTGAATATGAGGTGATGGTATATCTCTTGAAAAACCTCATTTATGAAGTGTTTTCCATGGTCAGAGACTAAATCTTTTTGTTAGTGTGAATTATAATCGCAAGCATATGAAAAAATCTCACTTTAGTTGTGCATAACAAACAATTGTAACGTCAAATGTAGTTGTCAATTTCCTTAGGTCTGCAGTAGGTGATCGGAATAGATGCTACAAAAATCTATATCTATGTAGTTAAAGACATTAAATAGTGAAAATAAACAGGAGTTGCTCCATACATCCAATAGAAAAGACAAGAATTTATAAAGAATTTTTTTTATTATGACACTTGGGAAGGGAACACAGAAATATGTTACTATTCCCCCTCAATGGGATGGGTTCTTGTATGTCCTCAGCACTTCATATCCAAGATCGCTCTCTTGATGGTGCAAAAAACCCAGACAAAATAGAACTCAAAGGGAGCTCACAAGAAATAGTAGAAAAAATATGACAATGATGGAGGATCAAAGTCATACCAAAAATATAGATCAAAAAGTGATAAAAAAGGTTACAAAAGGTAGTGAATGAATGGAAAACCCTTCTATTTATAACAAAATATTGAGTTAGTCTAGATATTGGTGCATAGTTAAAATATTATTAACCAAATCTAGATCCAACTTACTTGGAATATTTTATTATTTTTGGTGGAGGGAAAAGGAATTTAGAATTGGTTAAATCCATTTATTTAGAAATAATAAATAAATACATGATTTATTTATGATTTCAAGGAAAGGAATAATTAAATAAATAATTATTTATTCAATTATTTATACATGATTTAGTCAAAATTAACAAGGAATATTATTAAATAATGATTTAAATAATTATTCCTAGAGAATAATAAGATAAATAATGATTTATCTAATTAATTCTCATGTTTTGGGTTAAATATGACCAGGAATATTAATTAAATAGTGGTTTATTTAATTATCCCTAGAGGAAAATCAAACAAATAAGGATTTATTTAATTATTCCTCATGGAGTTTCCTGTTTAGACAAGAAATAATTTAATAAACTATGGGTTATTAAATTGTTTCTTATAGTGGAAGAAATTTTACTACGGTAAAATTGGTCTTACATGGTGTAATTTAGTCCATCTAATGGTAACAGGTTAGATGACCAAAAATTGGTGTAACAGATTGCCGCCCAACATGCAAGCATTAGGAGCTAATCATATGACTGAAGTACGATGTAAGAACACAATCACTAGACACCCAAGGGGAGTCAGAGAGAGAGAGAAATATAAGACAGACTGAAGCGAGAGATGACAAGACCTTTAGGAGGCAAGACTTACAGGTATAAAAAGTCTCTTTTATGAGTGAGAACCTGTTCTCAATTGAGGCGGGGGAGGCATACCTATGCCCACCAAGATGACAAAGTACAAATAATAATGGTGCGCCTAGCAAACATGGAATTGGGCTATATAGTACATGTTGGCATAAACATGGGCCAGATAAAAAAACATAATGTATCCCACATACATATTGTGCCTAGGACAACCACCATGACTTATACAATAATATATGAGTACATGAGATAATAATAACAACCAAAGAGACCCTGTAAAATGGGAAAGGGCTCTGAAAATATGAATGATACATACAAAATAAAAAGGCGTTGAAAGTGGTTGAGGCTAGAAACATCAAATATGTAGAGTTGCATCCAAGTTTGTAGTAAATAGGTCATCCGGGTATGTGGGGGGCTACCTGAAGGGCCACCCCCTCATGAGTTCTGAAACATCTCACACACACCAGGGAATCACTAGTACAATCTGTTGCATCACTGGACCATCAAGTATACGGAACTCGATCATGCCATAAGGAGATGGAATGGAGAAAAATCAAGTCAAAGGGAAATAAAGCTTCCCTTTTCCTGATTCAAGGTACAGAACAAGAGTGGAAGTTGGAACCAAGGTACACCACCCTCTAGACCTGTCTTTTGGAATGAATAAGTTGATGTCGACAGAAGGAGGTCCACCATAAGTGAGGAAATGCGGGGTCCCGAACTATGGCATGAGAGATAATAGTAGAGCGACTAATAGATTGACACCAACGATGATGGTGGAATGGGGGGTATTGAGTAGTGGGCTGGCGACTTCCCTTGTTAGAGCATAAAGGGCATGGATGACCTCGCAGCTACTAACTCGACTATGAAGGGGATATGGGAAAGTATGACTGGAACCCAAAATGTGTGACACAAGGGAGGTACAAAGCAATAAAGGATGGAAGTTTGTGGCAGGAGACAAAAGGTACTTGGGACAGACTCCATGGATGCGATGATGACTCAACTTGGATGCTCTAAACAAGGACCACACAGAATAGGCCCCGTGGGGACCATAAAAGCATGAGTACAAGATGGTTACTCATGACGAAAATCGACACAAGCATCGACAAGTATGAAGGAAAAGTGACGCCCCAAGTACAAGTGTCACAAGTGAAGAAATTTGATTTTGAGAAGTAGCGAAGTGACCCTTCTTGGAAAAAAGGCTTCCAGGTGAAGTATCAAGTCACCAAAAATGAAAGGATACCCATTTGAGTGCTCGGTGAGAGCTTTCCAATAGTGTTGGTGGTTTGTCAAACCAAGCTATGGTTTGGTCGTAATTGGTGAAAGAAAAATCTGAGGTTTTTCTTTTAATAAGGCAATTTCCCTCCAATTTCATTTGCAAGTGTAGTTGTGGTAAATGTAGAGAGGAGAAGAGGCCCTGGATCTTGCGGTGATCGTAGTGAAAAAACCGACCATTGGAATCGAGATTCGTTAGTTGTAGGTACGAGACCTAACCATACTCTTTCAATTCAGTGGATTAAAGTTTTAAATTAGGCACCCAGAGCCTAGGAACAGACCTCCACTCTTCCTCACAGCTAGGTCGCACTTTTTGGGGTCTTTTCTGCGACCTGGGTAGCAAGTACTAGGTAGAAAACTGCAACCTGACCCTGGAAATGGCCTAAAAAGTGTGACCTGTCAGAGAAATAAATTTTAGTGTTGTTTTTGGATGAGAGCTCAAATTTTATGGTTATGATGCAGTCTTTCCTTTCTGTATGATAACAAACATGATGGTTTTGTATAGGTATGGCAGAGTTGAGGATCAACTAGAGAGAGAGAGACCTAGATGCATTACATTTTTAGATCCAAGAGGATCATATATTTTGTGCCACATTGGCTAGGTTTTGGGTCCTTAAATTTGTTGAGAACCCATTGATGAGTACAGGAGAGCCCTTGCTAGCCCGGATAGTCAGTTATTGGGACCTAGACCATGAGATATTTATAGTGCAGGGGCACCAAATCGAGCTCACAGTTTAGGATATATATTTCTTGACCAGTCTCCTGCCACTGGGGATGGTGGGAATCACATAGCCAGTGTTACCTCAAGGGTGGAACATTATGGAATTTGTAGAGTGCCACTGTTGACCGGGTGTCGATGTGAAAAGCATGCAGATACCGATCGGAGATATAGAGAGGCTAGAGACTTGTGCTATGGCCGCAACGGTGTTGCGGATCCTGGGCAACCAAGCGCTCCCCCACATCAATGAAGGGAAGATGATGTTGGTTGAGGGTGTATTGAGTGGGACCTACTATGGGTGGGTCAAGATGATGTTGTCGTCATTGAAACAACAGTTGTCGCTATACAAGCGACAGCTGAACCATGATTGTGCATACGACACAGTGCTTTGCTCACTCTTCTTTGAGAAGATCCTAACACTTTGTCCTCGTATACCGAGTTAGGATGGGGGCCCGCGAGAGCCCAAGATGCGCCACTGGGGGCAGCTGATGTGTAGATGAGGAGGTGGGCTAGTCAGACGGGTGTTCTGACCCGAGTTTTTTGCACATTGGGATAAGATGTCATTATACATAGACGACTATCCCTATAGTGGGATGAAATATCATGGGGACCCAGACTTGCCACTTCTGCCAAGTCACACATGGGGGCTAGATGGTAAGTGAAAATTTTCTTATCCTTTATGTTTCATTTTAGAGTTTTAAAATATTGTATATGGTATTGATTCATTGACTTTTGGTATGTAGATATATCACTGGTTAAACTGGTCAGGTATATGGAATGACCTGCAATTTCATGAGCTGCAGAACCTAGTGGATCAAGGGGAATGACAAATGAGAATGTAGCGGCCTTCCTAGAGGATGTTCGACGTAAATGTGAGCAGCTATTGACTGGTGTTTCTGAGCGTGGTTGGAAAGACCTTCACGACAGTACATAGAGCCATGTATTGTTCTACCCTCAGAGTGGTGAGGAGTCATGCGGTGCATGGTGATGGTTGGGCAGTGGATGCATGATCTATGGGCTAGAAGAGCCAAGACATTGGCCCGAGACCCTCTAGATAGTGATTAGATGCAGGGGCATGAGGTGCCCCCGGTTTTGGTTTTTTGTAACATGCTGTTAGTGTGAATTCTAATCGCAAGCGTACGAAAAAATATCATTTTAGTTGTGCATAAAAAACAACCCTAACATCAAATGTGGTGTCAATTTCCTTAGATCTGCAATAGGTTATCAAAATAAATTCTACAAAAATCCATATCTATGTAGTTAAAGACATTAAACAGCGAAAATAAACAAGAGTTGTTCCATACATCCAATAGACAAAACACGAATTTATAAAGATTTTTTTGTATTATGACACCTAGGAAGGGAACACAAAAAGATGTTACCAGTCCCCCTCAATGAGATGGGTTCTTGTATGTCGTCGGCGCTTCAGATCCAATATCTCTCTCTCTTGATGGTGCAGAAAACCCAAACAAAGTATAACTCAAAGGGAGATCACAAGCAAAAGTAGAAAAAATATGACAGTGATGGAGGATCAAAGTCAAACCAAAAGTATAGATCAAAAAGTGATAAAAAATGCTACAAAAGGTAGTGAATGAATGGAAAACCCTTCTATTTATAACAAAATACTGAGTTAGTCTAGATATTGGTGCATAGTTAAAATATTATTAACCAAATCTAGATCTAACTTACTAGGAATATTTTGTTATTTTTGGTGGAGGGAAAAGGAATTTAGAATTGGTTAAATCCCTTTATTTATAAATAATAAATAAATAAATGATTATTTATTATTTCAAGGATGAGGTTAAAGAATAATTAAATAAATAATGATTTATTCAATTATTGATAAATTATTTAGTCAAATTTAACAAGGAATATTATTAAATAATGATTGAAATAATTATTCCTAAAGAATAATAAGATAAATAATAATAAGCTAAATAATGATTTATCTAATTAATTCTCATGTTTTAGGTTAAATATGACTAGGAATATTAACTAAACAGTGGTTTAGTTAATTATCCATAGAGGAAAATCAAACAAATAAGGATTTATTTAATTATTCCTCATTGGGTTTCCTGTTTAGACCAAAAATAACTTAATAGACTATGGGTTATTAAATTATTTCTCATAGTGAAAGCAATTTTACTATGGTAAAATTGGTCTTACATGGTGTACTTTAGTCCATCTAATAGTAACAGGTTAGATGACCAAAAATTGGTGTAACAGATTGCCCCCTAACGTGCGAGTGTTAGGAGCTAATCGTATGACCAAAGTATGTTGTAAGAACACAATCACTAAACACCGACGGGGAGTTAGAGAGAGAGAAATATAATATGGACTGAAGTGAGAGAGGACAAGACCCTGAGGAGGCAAGACTTACAGGTGTGACAAGTCTCTTTTATGAGTGAGTAGTTGTTCTCAAATGAGGCTGGGGAGGCATACATATGCCTGCCAAGATGACAAAGTACAAATAATAACAGTGCGCCCAGTAAACATGGGAGTGATCGATATAGTACATGCTGGCATAAACATGGGCCAGATAAAAAAAATAATGGGTCCCACATACATATAGTTCCTGGGACAACATCCAGAAATTGTACAATAACATCTGAGTACATGAGATATAATAAAAACCAAAGAGGTCCTGTAAAACAGAAAAGGGCTCTGAAAATCTGAATGATAGATGCAAACTAAAAAGGCACTGCAAGCGGCGGAGACTGAAAACATCAAATCTGTAGAGCTACATCCAAGTCTGTAGAAAAGAGGCCGTCTGGGTATGTGGGGGCCTACCTGAAGGACCACCCCCTCATGAGGTCTGAAACATCTCACACACACTCGAGAATCACTGCTACAATCTGCTACATCATTGAACCATGAAGTATACGGATGTCGATCATGCCATAAGGAGCTGGAACTCAGAAATAATCAAGTCAAAGGGAAATAAAGGGTCCCTTTTCCTGATCCGAGGCATCGAACAAGATTGGAATATGGAACCAAGGTACACCGCCCTTTATACCTATCTTCTGGAATGAATAAGCTAATTTCGACAGAAGGAGGTCCGCCATAGGTGAGGCAATAAGGAGTCCTCAACTAAGTCACGAGGGATAATAGTAGAGCGACTGATAGACTGACACCAGGGATGATGGTGGAATGGGGGGTATTGAGTAGTAGGCTAAAAAATTCCCTTATTAGAGCATAAAGGGCATGGATGACCTGGCTACTACTGACTCGACTCCAGAGGGGATAGGGGACAGTATGACTAGAGGCCAAAACGTGCGACACAAGAGAGGTACAAAGTGATGAAGGATTGAAGACTGTGGTGGGAGAAAAAAGGGACTCGGGACAGACTCCATGGATGCGATGATGACTCAACTCAGATGCTCTAAAAAAGGGAGACTCGATGATGCTGCCACATGGAATAAGCTCGGTGGGGACCATAAAAACATGAGTAAAAGATGGTTACTCATGAAAAAAATTGACATGAGCATCAAAAAGTATAAAGGAAAAGTGGTGCCCCAAGTACAAGTTTCGCAAGTGAAGAAATTCAATTTTGAGAAGTGACGAAGTGACCCTTCTTGGAAAAAAGGCTTCTAGGTGAAGTATCAAATCACCAAAAACTAAAGGATACCCATTTGAATGCTCAGCAAGAGCTTTCCAATGGTGCTGATGGTTTTTCAAACCGAGCTACGGTTTGGTCGCAATTGGCAAAAGAAAAATTGGGGTTTTCTTTTAATAAGGAAATTTCCCTCCAATTTGATTCATTTGCCAGTGTAGTTGTGGTGAATGTAGAGATTATAAAAGGACCTAAATATTTTGACAATTGTAGCAGACAAACCAACCATTTGAATTAGGATCCGCGACTCTAGGTAGGTGACCTCACTTGTCCAAAAGTGGCCTTAATGCTTCTTGGAAGGATGGTCATGGTGAAGAATCAAGGTAAGAAAATAATACAAGAATGAACTGCTAGAAAAGGTCTAGAATCATCCCTGCCCACCAAGTCAAATAGAGTAACCAAGTGGTAAGTAGTATCACACAAAGTATATGGTTGGTATCAAACATCTATGATATATGGTCCATCAGAGAGGTCGATAGGTCCAACTATCCAAGGAATGGTAGGATAATCAACCATACATAGATCGGGTGTGTCTAGGCTGAGACTTTGGTTAATCAAGTGTGAAGGTGGCCATGGGTGCCATCATGCCCCCAAGCATGGGATACTGCCCCCAAGCATATGTGATGGAGGGGAATGATCTAGTATGCAAAGGTGGGAATGATGACCCTAGCAAGAGGAGTTTATGGAGCACCATACATGGTGTCACTATACCAAAGAGTTCCTTCAGAGATAATGAACTGGTGCTCACTGAGAAAATATAGAGGTTAGTCAACAACAATGTCTAAGGGACTGCGTTGTTGATGTAAGATGAAGGAATGATGAAGTGGATCATCCCTAGAGTGATCTGAAGTGATATGGAACTCTAGAGGTTCTTCTAAATGGGGAAGTATAAGGGTACTAGAGTTGACACTACTAGATGCACTAGGAGGGTTCTGGAGAATTTCTTCTCCTAGACTCTCAAATATGGGTGCCCCCTTACCAAAACATTGGGTGTCAATGTAATGACCATAAGGTGTATGTGGTTCAAATGCATGGTTTCTATGTAAGGGGGGATAGATAAAGTTAGGGGTGGTAAATGCTTCCATAATGTCATCATCGCAGTAGAAAATGGGGTGACTAGTGGAAGGATGACCACATGACGCGCAAAAGCTACCTGACTCATCATTATGAGAAGTAAGGTTCACATGCGCATCATCACGGAGCGTGACAGAAGAAAAAGTAGATGAAGAATCTATCGATGTTGAGCCCAAGGTGATCATTGAAGGGAGGTCAAGTGAAACAGAAGGGGATGCCCCAAACGGGTCTTCCACCGTGGATCTCATAGATGATGACAGGTAGAGGATAGTGGTCGAAGACTTTGTCATATTCACATCGGGAGGGGGAATGCCAATGGGAGTGGATGTGTCCTCTGATTCTACTAAAGCAACACTCGCACGTAAGGGAGAAATGGACTCGATGCGCTCGGCCTCGAATTAGAGAACCGATTCTAAGGAGGTGCAGAAATCACCGAGGCGGGGACAGAGGTGAGTATAGTGGCCATGAAAATCACACAAAGCACAAGGTTTATTTGTGTGCAAATTCTTGAGTTTCTTGGATGAATTCGGTAAAGTAACATGGACTTCTGGGATAGCATACTTAGGAAACGCTTCGTTTACCATGGGTTTGATACGAGACAATTCGGGACAATTGTGGGTAGCATGACTGACAACATCACACAAAACACGCGGAGGTGTACGCTTTGGAGGCTTAGGAGGAGCAAGTGTTGTCTGGGAAGCCTTGTCCTTAGGTGTGTTTTTGCGGGATTTTTCCCCCTCACACGAGGCTTTCACAACAGGAGTAGATTCTTGTTGAGGTGGCTAAGGCATAGAAGCAAAGGGACGAGTCATAGCGACTGATTGGATGGGGTCAAAGCAGTATAACGTTTGAGCTGACCAGATGGGGTATTGGCTGGGGGATCAATGTACTAGACTAGGATCCCAAGGGTCATGTTGGGAAGGGTCAAGGTAGCCATAACAGGTACCGAAAATACTCCAGAAGGGGGAGCAAGAAATGGTATATGATCGGAGGGGTAATGGCCAAGAGGAATAGCTCCCAAATGGTTAAGGCTAGGGGGAATTGTTCTATGAGGAAAAAGAGGATTAGGGACACCAGCTACAGATGAAGGGCCTTAAGGAGGAGGACATAAAGGTTGATTCAAATTACTAGGAGCAGGTTGCGAAGGGAGAGGGTGATGACTAGTCGAATCGGACCATTTCAGGCTAGACCGAGATGATTGCATCATGCAAACATTCGATGAGCTAGGGTCAAAGATAAGAGGGGGGAGACTAGGGAATGAACCAAGCAAAGATGAATCTTTATAGACTCTGGGTGAGACACTAGTCAGAGGTTCAACTATTTTTTTATCGACCACTGAAGAAATAATGGACTATAGAGAGGTCTGAGACTTCGTTTCGTAATATGTTAGCTGATCTATAGTGAAGATATTTTCATTTTGAGGAAAGCACATCTTACGGTGAACCATAGATTGGCCAACAGACATTGCATAAGTATAGCTATGACCCAATAGAATGTTGTAGTCTAAGGTGGCATCATTGACTTCAATGTCAACCCAAATATTTTTTCCCACAAGAGTAATAGGATAGTTGCAGAACATGCTAAGGGTTGGGAAGAGTGGACATCCCATGCACGGAGGGTGATAGTGGAAGGAGCTAACTCAGGAGATCCGAGCTTTTTCCAAAGAGAAGTGGACATCACGCAGGTGGATTCCCCCTCGTCAATGATATGGTGGGAGACGTTGGAATTATGGATCTTGATAGGTATTTGGAAGGCGATGGATGTAGGTAGGGGTGGATGCCCTGAATTTTAAACATCGAAGACAATCAAATGATCATCTAAAGGATCCACAATGCCCATAGGAGTTAGTAAATATTTATGTTGTGAATCGAATGACTGGAGGACTTCCAGTGTTGACATGGGGGCAAGGGATTGTGCCAAGTCACCTACTATACTGTAGGTGTGGGCGGATATACCGGAAGCAATGTTTTGGCATAATGGTCCTTTGGGGATCTTGGTATGTACCTCTACCTTAGGCTGAGGGATCTATAAAGGACCATTGGGTGTCGAAATTGGCTCTGTCAACCTGAAAACTGGGGCTCGGTTGTGGACATAGCAGGAGGCTTGGTGTACTGGTGCAATCAGGTCTGAAGGTTGAGATAGGTAGTATTGGTCTCGTCAGGGTGCATCATGAGGATCTGGTAATCAGAGGTACCAGATGGAGGAGTTTTAATGGTCACCTGACCTTTAGGGGGTTGGGCAGCCACATATCCTTGATGGGGGAAAGGATTGGTAAACACAGCCAGTTGATTAGGCGCAGCATTAGGAGGAACCGAAGCAGAGGCTTGATGTCCTCGAGATGTTGCTTGAGCTTCCACAGTTGATGCATCTTAGTTAAAAGGGTACAATCCTAGGTATAGTGACCATGGACATCGCAACAAGAATAAGGATTATTCGTACGAAGAGGCTTGCTCTACATGGGATGATCACCCTCTTGCTGAGTTGCAGTGTTAGATGTATTTCCTTGGGGATTGTTTGTTATAGTACCTATAATGGGTTGGTTCTAGTTTCCTTTCCTCTTCTTTTTGGAAGTGGGAGGATTAGTCGCAATTTGATGTGCATACACCTGATCCTGAGGGGGGGCTGGCTGCTGCTCCAGAGCTTGAGAAGACATGGGAGGAGGAGGTTCTTGTGCTGGAGGAGCGGGAGCACCTAGATGTGGATATAGATAGTAAGGAGGTTGAGAAACATTAGGGTAAACAGGTTGGGAAAAAGAAGGCCCTGGCATCAGAGGATTCGGTTGGGCAAATGCGTGAGGCATGTCGTGTCCTGGATACATGTTGCCGGGAGGGGGAAAAGTGCTAGAGGAGTTGACACCTCCCTAAGTAAAACCATAACCCATAGGAGGATGAGTGTACGGATGTGAAAGGGATCCAATGATACTGTCGGTGGCATGAGATGCCCCCAGTGCATTGGCACCACCAAGTCTAGGGAGATCAGGTAAGATGGTATAAACATAACCAGATTGCGCGTAGATTAAGTAATATTTCAACACAACTTGGAGGGCTTCTTCTCCAGTTTGAGGAAAGTGAGACGCCACATCTTTACTAATATAGGGCAAAAGGGATCTAAGAAACCATTCTGTGTAGACACGATCTTCGAAAACTGGAGCTTGACATAAGATATTTCTTCTATGCCATTCTTGAACATGGTCAAATAGGCAGGTGACAGAAGTTTGATGGAAAGCGGTCAAAAATTTTGTACCGGTGTCATAACGAAGGGGAAGCTTGAAGTAGGATAGAAATTCCTTTGCAAGGGTCACAAAAGTAGCATGAGAGGCAGTGGCCTAGTCGACATACCACTTGGAAGCTTCTCCAGTAAGCTTATGCTAGAATAACTAAAGATGGAATGAGTCATCAGTGATAGATTTGGATGAACACCACATGTGGAAAAGATGAACATGGTTGGTAGGATCCTCTCTAGCATTTCCTTCAAACTTAGGGATGTATAAAGGAAGCTTGGTTGGCATAGCAAGCCAACCCAGATCATGGTGTATAGGGTCATTAATCAATTGGCTTAACTCGGGAAGGCTTAAGCCTGCCATATAAGGAAGCAAGGGAGAAGGTGGAATCGTTCCTATTGCGGCTCCACTAGTAGCAGTTCCAACATTAGAGTTGGGGCCACCACCAATGGTAGGTCCTACACCAAACATGATGAAGGTGAAAGGTGGAGGAGAACTGGGGAAAGAAACAGAAGGAGAACCCGATGAACCAGAATCAGAGTCAGAATGAGAACTTGATGGAGGACTAACTGGGACCCTACGTAGTGGGGTAAGACTTCATAATGGAAACTGAGGATGAAGGCCTTGGAATCTCTAGGATAAACACCTTGGGGGTGCAATAATGGAAAAAATAAATGAAACCCAATAAGGAAGAGAGGTAAACAAGGGCACAGAGGTGCATATTAATTAATGACACTGCTTTAGTCTTGTCCTGGCGGTGTAAACCAAGAACTCTTCGCTTTAGATGTGTGTGTGTGTAATAAGTGTGTTAATTTTAACTAAGCCCAGGTGTGTGTGTAGAAAAAATAAAAAATATGTTGTATAACTATAAATAAAACTGAAAGAGACAGTAAATGAAACTGAAAGCGACAGTAAAATAAACAGCTAAAGATGCATAAATTTAAACCCAAAAAGGAGGGCTTCCCAACAACTAGTCTAAGGTTGGGAAAAATCTACTCAAAACACACAATACGGCCAATATATCTAAGGTAAAGGGGGACAGGGATCTAAAGGTCATATTTGCTGAAAAGAGGTGCAAAAAACAACAAGAAACCAGAGGGGAAAATGTTGAAAAATAGGTGGCGAAAGGCTACAACCTAAAGGGAAATGTAGGGGATCCTAAAGGGAGGACAAAACAAAACTAAAAAGAGGTGCTTTGGATGGACAAATAACTAATCTAAAATGGATCTGAAAGGGTAGATTCGGATCTGAAATAATGGCTTAAAGTCATTGAAATCTCAGAAGACCTGCTTCAGCTAAACTCCTCCTAAAAAGGTGGAAGTGTACTAAAGCCCTAGAGGGCTTGTTTCCTACTTTGACAAACAAAACTAAACAAGCACAGGTCCAATACGAGTAAAGATGAAGGTCATACAACCTTGAATAGTGCCCTTGGCAAACCCTGAAAATTACAGAAAATATCTCGCAAAAAAGTACAGGTCATAGATTCTGACCTGTTTTTTGCTAAGGTCACAGTTTTTGGGCAGATATATGCTACCTAAGAGCTGAGGTTGTAGGTTTTGGGCCAAAAAGTGTGACCTGCACTTCCAGTTGTCTCTGGGGTAGGTTTCTAAAAAAAAATGACATTTTTGTCACAGTTGATACCTGTTACCTGCGCAAATGGCCCGGGAACACGCGGAAGTTAGAAGTTTTACTATTTTAGGGTAAAAAAGGTTAAAAACAACATCAAGGAATGCAAAATAAGAAGCTGAAGAAAATCCTTAGGGGCTGAAGAAGTTTTTCATGCAGGGATCTAAAAAATGACGACGGTCGTAATTGAAAATCCTTGTGGAGTCGCCAATTGTTATTGTGAATTCTAATCGCAAGCGTACGAAATAAGCTCACTTTAGTTGTGCATAAAAAAAAAAAACACTAACATCAAATGTGGCTCTCAATTTCCTTAGATATATAGTAGGTGATCATAATAAATGCTACAAAAGTCCAAATCTATGCAGTTAAAGATATTAAACAATGAAAATAAACAAGAGTTGCTCCATACATCCAATAGACAAGACAAGAATTTATAATGAATTTTTTGTATTATGACACTTGGGAAGGGAACACAGAAAGATGTTACCAGTCCCCCTCACTGGGATGGGTTCTTGTATGTTCTCAATGCTTCAGATCTAATATCTCTCTCTCTTGATGGTGCAGAAAACCCAGAAAAAATAGAATTCAAAGGGAGATCACAAGAAAAAGTAGAAAAAATATGACAATGATGGAGGATCAAAGTCAGACCAAAAGTATAGATCAAAAGGTGATCAAAAAGGTTAGGAAAGGTAGTGAATGAATGGAAAACCCTTCTATTTATAACAAAATACTGAGTTAGTTTAGATATTGGTGCATAGTTAAAATATTATTAACCAAATCTAGATATAACTTACTTGGAATATTTTATTATTTTTGGTGGAGGGAAAAGGAATTTAGAATTGGTTAAATGCCTTTATTTAGAAATAATAAATAAACAAATTATTTATTTATTATTTCAAGGATGAGGTTAAGGGATAGTTAAATAAATAATGATTTATTCAATTATTTATAAACAATTTAGTCAAATTTAACAAGGAATATTATTAAATAATTATTTAAATAATTATTCCTAAAGAATAATAAGATAAATAATGATGTATCTAATTAATTCTCATGTTTTGGGTTAAGTATGACGAGGAATATTAATTAAATAGTGGTTTAATTAATTATCCCTAGAGTAAAATCAAACAAATAAGGATTTATTTAATTATTCATCATGGGGTTTCCTATTTAGACCATAAATAACTTAATAAACTTTGGGTTATTAAATTATTTCTCATAGTGAAAGAAATTTTACTATCGTAAAATTGGTCTTACATGGTGTATTTTAGTCCATCTAATTGTAACATGTTAGATGACCAAAAATTGGTGTAACACATGCTATGTGCATGTCATATGTATCAGAGTTAATGGACTCCAAAACATTGTATATTTGGACGACACATATTATGGATATGCATCGTTTTATGGTTTATGGTTATTGCCTTGTGTTAAATGCATGTGATAAATGCTAATATAGAATATTGTTTGCAATGCTATATACATAATGATTTTGGGCTCTAGGTACATGATTGAATGTAATGATTTCAAATTCACGCATTAAGAGTTTCACTCGTAAATATCTTCTAAAGAGGACAGGATTATGCACACGATAAACACCATTCAATTTTTTGACAAGCAACAAAGAATCTAAACGAACATGAAGGTGAAGGATGTGACGGTCAAGGGCATCGGCTGACAAACCTATCACTGCATCATATTCGACCTGGTTATTGATTGCAGCACCAATGCATACACCGTTAGAGAGGGAAAGCGAATACAAGGGAGTTAAAATGGTCCATGCTACCGAGGCTAGATTCTGGGAGAAGCGACTTGCACCATCGGCATAATAGATATACGGTGTGGATGGGAGGTCCATATGAAAGGTGCCACAAGACAACATATGAGATGATGAAGAACAATGCTAGCAACCTTAACGCAAGGCAGAAATAAAAGAAACACTACTAGAGGGAATTTTATGGGTAGAATTTCTACACCCCGCACACTGGATAGTGGATGGTGTGAGGGAAATTTCTTGGGGACATCTAGTGCTCAGGTTACAAAAGTCACCATAGATATGAATGAAGTCTATTATGGGTTGTATAGATAAATTCAGGGGTGGTAAATGCTTCCATAAAGTCGTCATCACAGTATAATATGGGGTGACTAGTGGAAGGATGACCACATGATGCGGTGAAGCTACCTAAATCATCATCATGAGAAGAGAGGTTCACATGTGCATCGTCACGGAGGGTGATAGAAGAACAATTAGATGAATAATATACCAATGTTGAGCCCAAGGTGATCACTGAAGGGAGGTCAGGCAAAACAGAAGGGGATGCCCCAGAGGGTTCTTCCACTGGGGATCTCATATATGATGACAAGTAGAGGATAGTAGTAGTAGACTCCGCCATCTCGACATCAAGAGGGTGTATGTCAATGGGATTGTATGTGTCCTCTAGTTCCGTTGAAGCATAACGCACAAGTAAGGGATAGGCGGACTCGTTGCGCTCGGCCTCGTAGTAGTAGTGTATCAATCCAAGATCCTTCATGTCAAATTATGCTTCTAGCTCCCTCTGAATGAAATAGATTTTCCTATGATTCATGAGTCCCTCTTTTGTCAAAAAAAAAATTATTGAGATAATTCTTTCTCTAATCAATCAATCACAAAGTATAAGATCTTCTTCAATCATGAGACTCCTTTTTCATGTCCTTCAGAAATTTGGGGTAACTCTTCCAACTAAGGAAAATGTATTATCAGGAACTTATTCCTTTTACTAGGAGAACTTTCTTGCTTCTATACTTCCATCTTATGCACACTATATCTTGACTTCTCTTAGGCACAAATAATAAAGGCATACTATAAATTTCTCACTCCCTCCGAACTTGGTTCTTCTTCTAGTACACATCAGAAAATTCCTCATACTATTCTTCATTATTCTATTTCTTCCGTCTATTTCCAATGCCTGGGGAACCATAGGCATTGTTCTGCAATCCTCTTTGAGAGGATATGAAAGAATTATTATAGACAAGAAAAGCATATATAGACAAGATACTAAATAAATATTAATAACAATAGCTTTAATCAAAGTGGAAGTTATAGAATACTTATCTTTTGAGAAAATTCAACTCCCTCTTAATCTTGGAATTTTTGTAATTTTCACCATCCTTGTCCTCACATCAACATGATGTCATTTCTGTCATTCCCAGGTGCTATGGCTTCTTATTTATGTGGAAATTACTAGTCTTCATACTTTTAGTGACAAAATTCATATTTTATTTATTTCTTGTCTTAAATTTCCTCCATTTCTACCTCTGAGTATGGTGCCAAATCACAATTTCTTTGGGAGAGTTTCAAAATTAACTTATAGAGATAAGCTTGGTCTTGAATTATACCTTAGATTTAGAACAAGACACTAATATGGACCATGCCTTAGCCTCATACCATATTTAAGGAGCTCAAAACTCATACTTGCATTTCCATAGAGATCTTGTTTTTGCATGTAAAATAGACTTCGGGTCTTTCCTCAAAGTTTAAATAGAAATCACAAATCTATGAGAGTAGGAGATTTAGACTTATCTCATTGCACTAGGATCATCATTAAGTTAGTTCATATTACTTCAGAGGTTACTTGGATCACTTATCTAGGTGGCTCTAAACACCTTCAGGATACCAAGAGCGCTGATGATAGGTCAAAATTCAATTTTTTTGGATTTCTCTCAAACTAGGTTCAGGTTGAAGTACTCGTCACCCTGATTCCAACAGTGCAAAGGGATCTACAATATGAAATCGTACAGAGAATTTAGAGCAAGTCAAATTTCTAGTCAAAGTTGGGCACTAGGCCAGGTTTAATTGTCCCACAAATTCACCGTCAACCAGTAGGGTACCTAGCTCCTAAAAATGGGAGAAATTGTGGGCTCATTAATTTTCCCAATGACCCTTATTTTCGTTAAGTTTAAAAATGACCAACTTTGTTTAAGATAAACAAAAATATTAAAAAATTAAGGTGGCGAGCCATGACCCCCGCCACCCCCGTGAGACCATGTCATAACCATATTATATCAAAAATATGGGGCGGTAGGCCATGAGCCCCGCCGTACCCTCCACCCATGGAAACGTTGGTATATATATATATATATATGTATTTGGTTGAGTGGGTTGGGTCGGGGACTGCGTGGAGCATACCCCACCTACCCGAAGACTTTATTTAAAACAAATGTCAGCTATATACTCCGGTGCCAAGTGTCATATGATAGGGCCGGCAGGGATTGAGCCCGTCCAGCCCACAAGGATCAGTCCCCAATGGAAGACCCCGCAATTAATCCCTCGACCTCTCCTCTATTATTTACCATATTTACCACTCCATCAACCCATTGGGCTTTGAAAAATTTGTCTAACAAAAATCTATTTAAACCTTCCATTTCCCATTCGACCCCATCGGTGGAGGCCGAGCAGAACGAAGGCAAGGGCGAACCAACGGAGCAAATCTGCGAAGAAGTGCAATGCAACTGAGCATGGAATTCAAGACATAATATATTTTTTTAATTTCAAGTGGAACCACGATCCATGGAGACGGTGGAACCATGCCCCAGGGAATCTTGAGGTCAACAAAAGATTCCTTGAGGGCCCAAAGTTGTAGGAGTCTATTTTTGACAAACTTTAGGTCAATTTTACACCTCTCGGCGATAGGAATCCAATGGTAATGTATGTTTCAGTAGCAAAGCTTCCTATTTTTCATCCATTTTCCAGATTGGAGTGACGATGTCCAATTCTCAAATGTGGGTAGTCAATTCTATGCACCTCGATGCCACGAGTTTGATGGTACAACCATATTCAGTAGCTGAGCATCCGCTTCTTCAGCTAGCTTCATGGGTTGAGGTATATGCGGTTTGATCATGTGCCTCTTTTTGTTGTGAGATGTATTATGATTTCTAGATCCTTTCTTGATGCATGTGGAGGATCTTGTTTTTTCTTCATGTGAGATTATGTCATGCTGATAGGAGGTCCATTGTGAGTGAGAGTTCTTGTAGCAGAACTTCTCGTGGAGAGACAAGCCACTCATGTTGAGGGCACATCCTTGTATGAAAATCATCCTTGTACGTCACATATTCCATCACTATATGAAGTGGCCTACCCCATCTTGACACTGGGCCCAGAGATGTAGCCCACACTGGGTGGACTCTGCTATCAATGTCTCATATTTTTATGTTGTTGATGGTTGTCTTGTTTCCCTCCTTTATAGCATGCACATGTGTTCTTTTATGCTCTTTTAAAATAATTATAACAACATCATAGAAGGAAAATATCATGGGTAAATACGGTAGCTGATGGACCGGGATCAAGTGGTATCAGTCTTCTTGCTGATGCGAATTGCGAGTGTGAACAATGATTGAACGTGCATCAATGGAGGATGGAAAAGACATGTACAAGGCCATGCTCAGGATGTCCAAAATGGTGGACACGATGTATGAAGCATATGAAATATGGGAGAAAGAAGAAGAAGAAAGTGATGCTTCATCCACATATTCATTACCTTCATTGTATTCTCATCATTCGAATGAGGATATCCACTATAGCCTTCAAGCAGATAACGCTGAATTGAAAGTTCTTCTACGAGAAGAGAAAGAGGATAAGAAGAGAGTGCAGCTTCAGTTTCAAGCAATAGAGGCAACCTTGGAAGAACGGAAGCACAACGACCAGAGCCTTCAAGCAAAGGATGTTGAATTAAGGAGGCTTCTACAAGAAGAGAAAGCAGAGAAGCAGAGACTGCAGCTTCAGCTACAGGCCATAGAAGAGGCCTTGAAGGAGTTGAAGCACAAAAAAGGCTTGAAGAAGCCATCATCACCTGCTTCTGAATCGACATCTGAGGTAAAAAATGTTGATGTTTCTTTAGTTTCATCTTCACATGCTATCATTTCTATGGGAAATGTGGAGATACCCCTTACAGGAACTAGCATGAGACTCCTCACCAAGATGGGATACAAAGGAGGAGTACCTGGTGTTAATGGCCAAGGCATGATTCAACCAATGGAGGTTGTGTAGAGACCTCGATTAGCAAGTTTGGGGTAAAATGAAGGACAATGCTCGAAGGCGTCAAAAACTTCCAATGCATGGTTGAAACCATTGGAGAAAGAGAATGATGGGAACACTTCACCATCATCCTATGGCAGCAAACATGGTAGTTAAAGAGCTGAGGCAAGCTCTTGTCACCATGATCACACTAGAGACAACCAAGAGAGGTATAACAAGTCTCGGTATTCTAATGGTCATTTCTATTACAAACATGTCGCTAACAATGAACATATATCATGGCATCAAAAAACATGATTTTTTTTCAGATTACATAACCATGTCTTTGTTATGTGCTAGAAAAGAATGGCAGCACAAAGGAGGATGAGGAGCGAAATGCCTTCTCCACAACACGAAAAGAAGAAGGTAAAGCAGGTCTGGAGGATGAAGACTCATTGCAATCATTGCAACAAAGGTGGCCATCAAAGAGCCACGTGTTGGAGGCTCGATCCAGAGCAACACCTTAAGGACAAATCATTAGTACAGGAACCAGTTGAAGCAATTTTTTGACGAGCAAATGCGACACAGGAAAATGACCCATTCACTTTGATAAGTGAGAGATGGTTTCTTTTCTAGGCTTGGTAGTGTGTTTGGACTTACTTTTCAAATCATATGTTTCATTTTAAAATGTAAAAGTGATGATGTGTTTTCAATCACTTATGAAGCAACAATGATATTTTTGGCCTTGTATAGATAGTTGGGGTATTGATTCCATTTGATGTAAACTTGACCACGGAGTATGGTTATAAACTCATGGAAAATATGGGGAAGGCTTGGGTCATAGATTAGTCACTTAGTTGAGTATGTAATTTGAAAAATATTGTACTATAGATTTGCAAAGGATGCAGGTGTCGGCTCATCGCTTATGGCTCTGAAGGACAAAGGTGAAGGAGAATGAAGGGTGACCTTTCAGTACATGTGTGGTGCAGATAAGGTATAAAGTCATTGCAGATTACATTCATGCTTTTGGTGGACAAAAAGATCCTAAGTGGGGAGGATTGATCCAGGTGGCTCCAGACACCCTCAGGAGACCAAGAGGGCTAATGATAGGTTAAAATTAAAAGTTTTTGGATTTCTCTCGAACCAGGTTCAGGTTGAAGTACTCGTCGCCCTGATTCTAGCGGTGTGAACGGATCTCCAATCTGAGCTCGTATGGAGAATTTAGGAAAAGTAAAAGTTCTGGTCAAAGTTGGGTAGTGGGCCGAGTTTAAGTGTCCCATAAATTTACCATCAACTGACAGGGAACCTAGCTCCCAAAAATGGGCAAAATCATGGCCTCATTAATTTTTCCAATGACCCTTATTTTCGTTAAGTTTAAAAATGACCAACTTCAGTTTAAGAAAACAAAAATATTTAAAAAATAGGGTGGTGGGCCATGACCCCCACCACCCCTGTGAGACCATGTCATAACCATATTATATCAAAAATATGGGGCGGCGAGCCATGAACCTCGCCGCACCCTCCACCCATGGCAACATTGGTATATATATTTGTATTCAGTTGAGCGGGTTGGGTTGAGGTTTCGTGGAGCAGACGCCGCCCACCCGAAGACTTTATTTAAAACAAATGTCAACCATATATTCTGGCGCCAAGTGTGATATGATGGGGCTGGCAGGGATTGAACCCACCCGAACCACAAGGGTCAGTCCCCAATGGACAACCTCGCAATTAATGCTAACCGCCACATTCAAAACCAACCAAATTCAATTAAATTACAATCCAAAATTTAAATGCAACGGTTAATGTTTCAAAACGTGCCCAATTTTTGAGAGGTGGGATTTGATCCCCCGACCTCTCCTCTATTATTTACCATATTTACCACTCCGCCAGCCCATTGGGCTTTGAAAAATCCATTCAACAAAATTTATTGAATCCTTCAATTTCCCATTTGACCCCATCAGTGGAGGCCGAGCAGAACGAAGGCAAGGGCAGACCAGCGGAGTAGACCTGCGAAGAAGCACAGTGAATATGAGCATGGAATTCAAGACATAATATAATTTTTAATTGCAGGTGGAACCATGATCCACGGATATGATGGAACCATGCCCCATGGAATCTTGAGCGCATCAAAAGATTCCTTGGGGGATCGAAGTTGCAGGAGTCCATTTTCGACAAACTTTATGTTGATTTTACACCTCTCGGTGACAGGAATCTGATGGCAATGTCTGTTTCAACAGCAGAGCTTTCTATTTTTGGCCATTTTATAGATTGGAGTGACGGTGTCCGATTCTCAAGTGTGGGCAGTCGATTCTATGCACCTCGACGCCACGAGTTCGATAGTACAACCAGATTCAATAGTTGAGCATCCACTTCTTCAGCCACCTTTAAGGGTTGAGGCATATGTTGTTTGATCATGTGCCTCTTTTTGTTGTGAGATGTATTATGATTTCTAGATCCTTTCTTGATGCATGTACAAGATATTTTTTTTGCTTCATTCGAGATTATGTCATGCTGATAGGAGGTCCATTGTGAGTGAGATTTCTTGTAGTGGAACGTCTCATGGAGAGACAAGCCACTCATGTTGAGGTAACATCATTGTATGAACATCATCCATGTACATCGCATCTTCCAGCACTATATGAAGTAGCCTACCCCATCTTGAGACCAAGCCCGAAGATGTAGCCCATATTGGGTGAACTTAGTTATCAACGACTCATAAGTTTATGTTGCTGATGGTTGTCTTGCTTCCCTCCTTTACAGCATGCACATGTGTTATTTTATGGTATTTTAAAATGAAATTCTAACAACATCATAGAAGTAAAAGATCATGGGTAAATCTGGTAGCTGACAGACCAAGATCAATCACAAAGAGGAATTGTTCCTTACCTTGGGAAACTTTATACTTCTTCATAGGAATAATTCATACCACATAAGTAATTTGGAACTCAGAACAAAGATAATTCATATTTCATCTGAGACAACTTCTTGAAAATAACTCTAATACCATGTTGAAATTTGTTCACAATCAAGAATTTTTTATCATGATAATTACTTGTGACTGATATATATGTTTTTATTTTAGCATTTACTTCATTCAATTATGTCATCAATAAATTATACATTCAATTTTGAAAATATAAAGAAAGTAGAGAGCATAATGCATAAAAAGACAACACAATTTTACCCTAGGAAAAGCCACATTGAAAAAAACCCAACAATCCTTTCCTTATAGAATCATTGTCAACAACATAGAAATACAAGTCATATATAACCTAGCCAATATACCAATTATCCAAGTGCCAAATCATCCCTCCATGAACAAAAATAGCCTTCAAAAGTCATAAGAAATTTTCCATATGTCTGTCGAAGATATGCCTCATGTATGTTCTTAATAGGGCTAAAATTTTAACCTGTAGTCCAACCTTAGTCCTCGTCGTAGTGCCACAAAAAAATCATCCTTGATCAGAGAAGAATATGTTGAAAAATGCAGCAATAAATTCTCAATTTGATTTTTCCTTGATTAAATTGAGAAAATTCGATTTTCCACTTCAGGAGACAACTTGGATGCAGTTAACTGAGGTGAAATGGATATTGTCACTTGGTTAGCTCAGTAAATTCGAGTTAGAGGAGTTAGAGTTCAGTTAAGCATGTGTGATTTCTAATTTGTAGCAATCAAGGTCAGTTATTTCAAGTTGTTTTCAGTTAAACTAGTTCTAACTATTGGAGGAACTAGTGGAATGTCAGTTGTGCAATGGGACTTCAGTCTAACTTAGTGATCATCCAATTAACTAATAAATAAACCCAAAATAGCTAGTTCATGTAGAGAATTCGAGTTCCCTAGTTGTGGTGGAGATTCCAAGGTAGTGTAACATCAGTTGTAGACTAGTCTTGAGTGTACAAGTGTTGCATTAAGTCAGGTGATCGACCTTGGGAATTGTGCAATAATTTTGAAGGAAATTTCTAAATAATAGGGGCCTAAATTCTCAGGAATTTCACAATGAAATAGGGGCTCAAGTAGAGGAAAAAAATGACTAAGTATGAGTCATATCTTCTTAGTGAATAAAGAGATAGGTTATTCACTTGCAAGTTGTGCTCAATTGAGAAAATAAATTGTAATAGATCTCTATTCATTAGAATTAATGCAAGCAGATAAAGGGGTTTTCGGCATATTTCTTTCCCCAGGAAAAATATTTTGTGCATGTGTGTTATCTCATTGCATGTTTGTGATTAATGTTCTAAATTGTGAATCGAAATCTGCAAAGTAGTAGAGTAGGTTTGTGTCCTGTGATTTTGATTAAAATTTCATGAGCAATTGCAAATCTACATCATAATTTCTACATGGTATCATAGCAAGATTCACATTACAGTAGGAATTTTTAAGTTGTTTCTCAGGAGGTTTGAATTTTTAGTTCAATGTCTACAGAGTTGGGAAGATGACCTTCAATGGGGTGAGACTCGAGTATACCTTGGAAGGCAGCTATAATTTCATCATATGGAAGGATCGCATGGAAGTGGTATTGGATGACAATGGATTGCTATAATATGTCAAGACTGACATTACAAAACCACAGACATTTGATGCCCAGAACGTTACTCAGTGGAAGAAAAATGTATCTAGGGCAAGGAGAATAATCTTGGAGGGAGTATAGGATCACATTGTCTCAAATCTCCATGGGGAATAAAATATTTTTGAAATGTGGAAAGCACTGACATAATTGTTCGAGAATTGTAGTGACGAAAGGAAACTGGTGCTCAAGGATAAAATTCGAAATATCAAGATGCAAAAGAATGACATTATTTCGTAGTATCTGAGTAGGTTCCCACAATTTGTGATGAATTTGGAAGGGTTGGTGTAAATGTTGCAGAAGATGACTTGGTGATCCTAGCTCTTCTAGGCCTTCCCAAAACCTAGCATAGCTACCAAGATTCAGTGAATGTGAGGGAGAAATTACCAAATTGGGAATGCTTATCGTATTATTTGATACAAGAGGAGATAAGGAAGAACACCAGAGATGGGACTTCATCCAAGGGTGAGGATGAAGAAAAATATGCATTGGTTGGAAACGAAAAGAAGGGAAAAGGGAAGAAATCTCAAACCAAACTAGAATCTAGCCAAGGGGGCAACAAGAAAGACTCGTCCAAAATTGAATGCTTAAATTTTCATGAATTCATGTATTGTGCCATGAAGTGTCCACACAAAAATTTGAGCAATAAGACCTCAGGAGGAGTAGTAGGTGAAGCTTTGGCTTCATAGTTCCAGCTTGACTTCACCCTTATCACATGCATGGCAAGCACATTGATGGGGAGCATGTGATACTTCGACTCAGGTGCATCGTTTCACATGACAGGGTGTAGAGAGTTTTTTAGTGACTTAGAGGAGAAAGATAGCTAGATGCACATTGAGCTAGAGGATGAAAGAAGGTATAGCGTGACTAGGATTGGTAGAGTCACCTTTTAGAGGGAGTCAGGATCCCCTCTCAGAATCAAGGATGTCATGTTCGTTCCAGGCCTAAAGAAAAATCTCATTTCTGTTGCAGTTTTGGAAGACCATGGTTATTATGTGATCTTCAACAAAGGAAAGGCATTATTGAGACACAACCACAAGACAAGTGAAGCAGATCAAGGTTTGTGTGAAGAACCTATATAAGCTATATGTGGAATATTGTGCTACATTAAGCACTAAGGCAGAGACCGTGAAGAGCTGCGATGTTGGTGAACTTTGGCACAGAAGAATTGGCAATTTGCATCATGACAACTTGAAGATTATGCATCAAATGACCATTGGCCTCCCAAAAGGATCACTTGAGAAACATGCTGTATGAAAAGGGTGTACCTTGGAAAAGTACACAAAATCCACATTACATGATCAAGAAAACAAACAACATGCAATTTTGGAAAGGATCCATATTGATGCCCGTGGACCTTTCTTGATAGGCTCCACTGCCAGACACAAATATTTTGTCATTTTTATTTATGACTTCTCACGAAAGTGTTGGATCTTCTTCAAGTGGAAGAAGGATGAGACATTCTCCAAGTTTGTAGGATTCAAGGTAGTGGTTGAGAAATAAACAAGCAAGAAGGTGAAGGCTCTTAGGAGCGATAATGGGGACGAGTACGTGTCAAATGAAATAAAAAATTTATGTACAAAATAAGGCATTCAACGAGACCCGATAATGCCCGAAAACCCACAGCAGAATGGGGTAGCCGAGAGAAAGAACCATATGATTGTGGGAGATGAGAGGGATATGCTGCATGACCAAGGCCTACCACTACATTTATGGGAAGAGGCATGAAACATAAAAAGCTATATGCAGAATCAGAGTCCTCATCGGATTCTGGGCATGATTACTCTGGAGGAGGCTTTCTTGGGGAGAAAGTTGTATGTGTCGCACGTCAGGATTTTTGGAGCCTTTGTCTACTTCCATGTCTCCAAAGAATAAAGGAAGAATCTTAAGCCAACAACAAAATTGGAATTGTTTTTGGCTTACACAGAAACTCCTCACAACTACCATGTGTACTTTGCATTCCTCAGAATGAAAGCTGTGCGAAGGGATGTAAATTTTGATGAGGAGAAAGTGATGTGGTGCTCGCCTTGAGGGAGCTTCAGATCCCACCAGAAGAGGAGATTTTAGCTCTAAATGAGGAGCCTTAGAAATTTGTGGAGTAACCAAAAATTAAGGAGCAGAGAGTAGAAACATCCACTCAAGAAGAACCATCCAGAGAAGGCTGAAAAAGGATAAGGGAAGTTGATAGACTTGTGCAGGATGCAAGGTAGAACATGGGATCTCCTTAAAATTTGCACAGGCAGAGAAGGTCAATTGATTAGTACATTGGCTACATGGCTCTAATCACTGAGGTTGTAGAGACTGAGCTATCCCCTTTCAAGGAAGCAATAGATAAACTTGTATGGGTTGATGCAATGAAGAGTATGAATCCATTGTAAAGCACAATGTTTGGGAAGTGGTCCCTGTTACTTATCATGGACACTTCTGAGCATGGATTAATGGGGGGGGTTTGGAAAAAAGAGTAGGCTATGTTTGTGATTCTGACGCCTAGACCTCTTTTGGATGTTACCCTTGGATCCTGGTCTCGTGGGATCTCCTTTACTGACCATTGGGTTTTAGGGTGGTACTACATGGGAAACCCTAATTTTGGTTTCATGGTCCCACTCCCTCATCCATATATATCACTTCCCTACCATTTATTATAACCCCATTCATCATATTTCCCACATAGGCCCACATTTCTCCACTGGGTCCACATAGGGTTAACCTTCCCTTCCCCTTGCCCACACCTTGGTTTGGGCTTGGAACGATGCCCCAGAGGTTGATGTAGCTGAAAAGAAAAAGTAAAAGCATAATTGGCCACATTCAATAGGAAAATGTACCACAAGATGCAAAATATGGTCAGAACAAATAGCACATTGGAAAAAGCCAATGCATGAGCTCTACCCCATACCCATGGCCATCACCCTGGTTCCATTTATCATTTAGGAACCCATGATTTTCCCCAACCCTGGTGGGAAATGAACAACCTTACCTTAAAGGGGGTATCCACTACTATACCTTGCACATCATGCTCTTATCCTTTAAGCCCCGAGCAGTTAATCAAAGAAAAATCATAAAATGCAAAGGGAATATAAAGAAGGGTAGAAAATCAAGGTTGGGGCACCTCATGTACCATGATTTCTCCCTCCTATACATTATATACCCAAGTGCATGCTTCCCTTTATCAACTACCCTTGTACCCCAACATGTGGCCCAAGATTTCCCCTTTCATTCCCTATTCCATTCATCTCTTTATCACATACCACCACCATTTGAAGGATATACCTTGGACATACTATCCCTTTTAAAAGTTGAACCACCTAATAGGGTACTTGGTTAACCCCCTTTGAAGCTTGGAGACATTAGCACATGCAAAAGCCCACTATGGAAGGGCATGCCAATATGAAGTACCCACCTATTTTTCATGGTGTGTAAGCTCTTTAACTAAATTTCTTTAAATGACGTTCTGTACTAACATTGGATCTTATGCAGGATTGCATATGGTCTCCATTTTGGGTTTGGTCTCCCTATACAGGGTCCTAACCCTCTAGATGGCTACATTGTCACATGTAGGGCATGTTTAGAGAGGAATGGGCCTCGACAGTAGTTGAAAACACTCCATGGATCCCCAAATATGTTTAGAGATAGCTCGAGATTCACCTATTGGGTGAGGAAGATGTACTTGGTTCACCATGCCCAACCGGCCCCACAATTGTACCATGCACTTGGTAGATGACATAGGAATTGGATGCTGATGTGGCATCACTTACACTATCATTTGATCCCTTACAGATGGTCAACATGCATCTTTGACTTACTTGGAGACCCATGAGGTTATTTGTGTGCCCCACACCCACAGGGAGCACCACAGGTTTATTGTTTGGAAAACAAGGGGCCAACCCTTTTTCCATCACTTTTGGAAGTCCTATTCATCATTATGGAACTTCTAGAATTCATCAAGATTCTTAGAGGGCCCAATGACATGTATTATTCATCATTTGACCTCTTGAGAGGCTTATTTCTTTTTATGAGCTTGTTGGCGGGCTTGTCACCAAAAGTTAGTTATTTTGCACATTATTTTATTTTACGGGCTAATATAGGCTCAATTGGGTAATGTTAACTCCTAAGAAGTTTATATATAGAAGTGACACGAATTCATTTTGAATCATCACTTGGATTGGATCATTCTCACTCTTGAGATTTTCAAATTCCCTTCTTGGAGGACAAATTACACCATGAATGAATTTTGATGTTTGGATTGGATTTTCTTATCTTGGAGATTCTATATTGGAAAATGTATTGTTGGTTGGATATATTCTCTTACATGTAAGTGCAATATTGATGCTATTTTCTTTTACTTTGTCACATTCATTGATCATGGGATTTTCACTATTTTAGGGCTAATTGCTACATGCATTTACTGCTTCATTGTGGAATTGTGTTTCTATATAGCATATATCTATATGGGACATGTGTGTTTAACGTATTTTCCTAGAGATCGAAGTTATCTTGATAATCCATATTTTTTTGCAAACGAAGTATAAACACTTTAAGGTCACTTTCTTTATTTCCCTAACATTGGACGAAGTTTCCCTTAGAGCCTCCTTGAGCTAGAAACACGATCCTTATTCATAATTATTGTTGACTCCATATCCCCAAAAGGAATTAGGCACTGATACACCATAAGGTCATCACCATAAAACCTTTTTTTTTCACCCTTTCCCCTCTTTTCTAGTTCTAGCCACATTGGGCAAACCAGAGCATCATTTTCTTGAGAAAGTAGCCATAGAAAAAGTTTGATCTCCTAGCCTCTACTAAACTGGTGTTTCTTCAAGGTCTCCCCCAAATTTGAAGAAATTTTGATGGTGGGATTTCGAGATATCCAAATTCCTAGCTCTGAGATAAAAATTTTCCCTAATGTTCCCTAGCCTAGTACCTCATAGGATCAATTTGACATGTTTAAGTGAAAATTATTGTTTTGATCCTTTCCTCTTCCTTCTCTAGGTTAAGATCATCATTAGTTTCCAAACTCCCTCCCCTTAACCTAGGTTGGGTCCACTTGGCCCTGTGTGGTCCTATTTCTTATCAGAGACAATTCTTCATAGACAACTCGAGAATCCAAGTTTTATAAGGTTTTTAGGGATTAGGAAACTCATTCACAAGTCATACTCATCTAACCTATCCCTTAAATCCTTACCCTCCTATCCTAGAAAGCCTTGTTCCTTGCTTAATAAGCAAGCAATTCCTATTCTTAAGCTTCTCCTAGGAAAGGGTCATTGATGTCACTTCATATCTATTTTTCTTGATCTATCCTTCATAAGTGACTCTCTATATACCGGGCCTCCTCCCATCAGTGAAATTCTGCAAAGAGTAGGGAGCCTATGCCGATGTGACAATGGGCTAAGCCTCCATAGTCTCCCTTGGCCTAATAGTTGCCCCTTTAGTATTCCATTTTAGGTTCCCTGCTAGTTTGAGTGGTAACAATCCCAAGACCCCCAAATAAATCAATAGTGGGATAAGATGGATATTTAAGGTTAAGCATGTGACAAAAGGAAACATATAGAAGTATAAGGCCAAATTTGTGGCCAAGGGATACTCTCAAGTTGAGGGAATAGACTACGAGGAGACATTTTCTCCTATAGCAAGGTACTCATCCATTAGATTAGTCCTTTCTCTAGCTATGTAGATGGGGTGGAAGATCCACCAGATGGATGTAAAAACAACATTTCTCAATGGGGTTATTGAGGAGGAGGTGTACATCGATCAACCAGAAGGTTTTGAGACATTTAATCGGGAGTCTCATGTGTGTAGAGTCAAGAAAGCATTGTACGATCTCAAAAAAGTAGCCCGCGTTGAATTGGGGCATCATATGTACCCATAAATCATTTGGTGAAATTCCTCACGAATTGTAGTCTATTAAAATAATTGATAATTTTTAAAGGGACCCTAAATATAACCTTAGGAAAATAAAATAATTAAAGGGGATTAATAAAATATGGGTGTGAATGTTCTAAAAAGGCAAATCAAGTCAAAATTTAATCTTAGCCAGTAATTAGATATCTAATTAGGGTCGTTGAAGTTTCAATGGGAAGACTATAAGAATGGCTTTAAGGGTCATTTTGAAAACACATTTGGAAAAAAGCAAAGATTGATTTCTTTAGTGAGTAGTGCTCAAGAAGAATTTGATCGTGAGATATTTTGCAGAGAGGGGCAGTAATTCTGGTTCGAAAGATTCCTGGGTCGGAGAGTGCATAGCAGAAGAGACAGAGTGAGCCACAATAGCAACACAAAGCTAGTGACGCAATGCTTATAGAGTCATTGCGCAGAGGCTAAAGGGAAGTCATTTTCTTGCTAAGGAAACAACATTGGGCCACTGCCAGATCTTAGAGAGATTTTCCGGAGTCCAAAAGGCTCCAGTTTCTAGCCAGCAGACAGACTAACACATAGGTAGTGTAGGGAAGTCCAATATTGGTGTTGATCAGTGTCAGGTTCCTGTGGAGTGATGATTTTATCATAAGATATCTTCTATTGGTTTCTCTGTATGATTTGACAGATGTGTCAATCATATATTTGTACTCATAAATAATTATTGCATAATATACAAACCATCAACTACTGCACCGGTTTTCCCACATTGGGCTTTTCTGAGGACAATGGTCCAAAAATAACCATGTTAGATGTGTGCATGATCTATTCTTATTCATTTTTGTTTCTGCAATTGTATTTCTTCCACAATTTATTTGTGTAGGTTGCAGTGTGAATTATTCAGTGTTTGTCATAGTAAAATGCAAATAGATTGTTAAGTTAAAATTAATAGTTAGGTGAATATCTTCCAGTTGCTGCAATAGGATTCCAGAGGTTAACTAAATTTTCACATGGTATCAAAGCTTGTTTAAGCTGAGTGTAGGAGAAAAAAAAGAACATATCCATCAGATTCAGCGTTGGTGAATATGGGATCAAAGAGATGTGTAAGCAGCATATCGATCCCTTGATTGATTGCACATTCCAAGCTAGGAGGGCTAGACCAGCAGGAAAATCTCTCTCTGAGTGAGTTGAAAATGAGGTAGGATTTTTATAGATTGTTGTTTGTTCGAGGTGGAGGGAGCAATGCAGCAGATCTACGCAGATCAACATCTGGAGGGACACAGTTGACAACATAGGAGTGATTGCTAGTGCAGAGCGTCAGGAAGAGTAGTTGAAACACAGTTTTTGGGGAATTCTGACCTCAGAGAGTTTCTTGCCCAAGAAAATTAGATTTCTCGTGCAATAGTAGCAGATTTAGTGGTTTGCTCCAATGGGGAGTGCGTGAAGCCAACTGTGCAGAGGGTTAGAGGCACCAAATCGACAACATGTTGGGGATTTTATTCCTCAAAGAATTCCTAGCCAGGGAATTCTATTTTTTGATAGTTGAGCAGTAGCATTGTGTGGAAAGTATACTATCTCTAGTAGGGAGTGCATAGGCCAGGCTAGCAACTGTGCAGACGAGAGAGAGGGAGCAATTCGACATTTTTGTAGAGATGGATTCATATGGGAAGGATCCATGGAAGAGAAACAAATGTCTCACATGGATCAGTATCCTTGCTATAGAAGCCCATAAGAATTAGTAGTAGGAGGATCATAGTGTCAGCAGCAGCAGTCAATCATTTAGATGATAGTTGCATAGATAGTTTTAGTCCAGTTGTAGAACTAGTTGTAGTGACACAGGCAATGTGAATTTCCCAGTTGCAGCATGCAGGTGTATCTCCATCTAGGAGATTCCCAGTGCAGAGCTACACATTCCTGTTTCCAGCACAAGAGGGTAGTGCAAGTTTCCAGGAGGGAGAAAAGATATTTCTGACAGGGAGATAAAAACTCAGAGGGAGTCTATTTTCAGAGGGAGTAATCCTATGGAAGCTAGTACTTCAAGATCTGAGGAGACAAGACTCGTTATTGCAGTAGTTGTAGTAGCTGTGTAGAAGCATCAACAAAGGAGTAGCAATAATAATATGAGTAGATTGAAATTTGTTATGATTTCCCATATACCTCCAGGAGGGAGGTGGGTTGATTTGGAGTTGTAGACCGAGAGATCTGCAAGATTGGGTAGGATCGTTGAGGAGTCCACCTCTCGTATCATCACCTTCCTACAAGAGCCCAAATAAGAAGTAGTGGGATGGACGAGTGCGAGTTGGTGCAGAGGAGTGCATAAGTGACAGTGTAGTAGTTAGCAACACCAGAGTCTGAGCAGCGTAGAGCAAATATGGCAACAGTGTAGGAAGGCATGGTGCATAAGCGAGTAGTAGCACAATATCTTCAAAGGGACATCGCAGAGGCTAGAAGAATTTAGATATTCGTCACCGAGATGCATTATATTTGTCCAATTTTTAATGTTTTTCAGTTGCAGAAAGAAACTGTGATGCATTGTAGTAGCTGTTGGCAGTGGCAGAGTCAATAGCAACAAGGATGCAAAATTTAGAGTGAGTTGCAATACAAATGCAGTGTTGACAGTGGCAGTGTTAGCAGCAGTAAAGATGTAGTGTTTTCACAAATTTGATGGGTAGCAGTGTCAAACATCAGCAGTGTAGAGGGAGATGCTTCAGGGTCAGAGCGATCTGCAACAGTGCATATTGTTAGAGCACATTCCTCACTAAGAGGGAGCGTTGATTTGGGGTAGCATCGGATGTGCTCTAAGTCTCAAATTTTGTGGAGAGGCTTATACACATGTATTCCATATAACCTAGAAGTAATTTGGTGAAATTATACAGGGATTGTATTCTATTAAAATAATTAATTATTTTTAAAGGGAGCCTAAGTCTAAATATAGGAAAATAAAATAATTAAAGGGAATTAATAGAATATGGGTGTGAATGTTCTAGAAAAGGCAGATCAAGTCAAAATTTAATCTTAGCCATTGATTAGAGATCTACTTTAGGCCGTTAAAGTTTCAATGATAAGACTATAAAAATGCCTTGAAGGGTCATTTGGAAAACACATTTGGCGGAGATCAAAGATCAATTTCTTTAGTGAGCAATGCTCAAGAAGAAAATTTGATTGTGATATCTTTTGCAGAGAGGGGAAATAATTACGTTTGGAAGGATTCCTGAGCCAGAGAGTGAATAGCAGTAGAAACGGAGAGAGCCACACTAGCAGCGCAGAGCCAGTGATGTAGTGCTTATTCAGTCACTGCGTAGAGGTTGAAAGGAAGTCATTTTTTACTGATGAGATAACATTGGGATAGTGCCATATCCCAAAGATATTTTCTGGAGGCCAAAAGGCTTCAGTTTCCAACCAGCAGAGAAACTATTGTAAAGGAAGAGCAGTGCAGTTTAGGTTTAGTGTTGATTAGTGTTGGGTTCCCCTGGAGGAGTGAGGATTGTCTCACAATATATCTTCTGTCAGTTCCTCTATATGATTTGACGGATATGTCAATCATAGATTTGTACTCATAAATATTTACTTTATAATATACAAACCCTCAGTTGCTGCATCGATTTTCCCGCGTTGGGGTTTTCTAGGTATATTGGTCAAAAAATAATTGTGTTAGATGTATGTGTGATCTATTCTTGTTCAATTTTGTTTATGCACTTGTATTTCTTCTGCAGTTTATTTGTGTAGGTTGCAGTGTGAAGTATTCAGTGTTTGTCGTAGTAAACCAAAAATAAATTGTTAAGTTAAAATTAGCAGTTAGGTGAATATCTTCCAGTTTCTGCAATAGGATTCAAGAGGTTAATGAAATTTTCACACCTCGTGCTTGGTACACCATGATTGAAAACTATCTCACTAGAAAGTGAAGCAGATGCGAACCTATACCACATATTGGTAGAAGGTAAAATACTTATTATTGTCTTATATGTTAACAATTTTATTTTAACTGGTGATGAGGAATTAATTAGATCTTGCAAGGAGGACCTTGCAAGGGAATTTGAAATGAAGGACATGGGTCTCATGCACTACTTCCTTGGGTTGAAAGTATGGGAAGGTGATGGGTAACTATTTGTGTCTCAAGGAAAGTATGAAAATGAGATACTACCGATATTCCTCATGGAGAGTTACAAACCCATGGAAACACTCTAGCGACCAGCTAGAGGAAGGAGGATGCCACTTTAGGTGAAGAAGTGGACGCTACCATTTATCGAAAACTAGTAGGTTCACTGATGTATCTTGTGAAAACATGACCAGATATGTGCTATGCAATCAAAAAACTGAGCCAAGCTATGGTTAGGCCAACCAAATTATTTTGGAGGGAAGCTAAGCATGTTTTACAGTTTCTTAGTCTAGGCACCACCTAGTTTGGACTATGGTATAGACCAATAGAGGGAGTGAAATTGTGTGGATTCACAGATGCAGATTTGGCATGGATTCCATCAAACCCAAAGAGTACATTAGGTGGAATTTTCATTGTTGGGTTTGCAGCAGTTTCCTGGTACAACAGGAAGCAAATACTCAGTAGTGCTCATCTCAACAAAATAAAAATACATGGCTGCAAGTCAAGCAACATATGAGGTGATCTGGATGAGAAAGATACTTGTGGGACTATTTGATCAGATGATGGATCCAACTGTGATCTATTGTGATAATTAGAGTTGCATCAAGCTCTCTAAGAATCATGTATTTCACGATTGATCCAAGCATATATATATATATATATATATATATATATATATATATATATATATATATATATATATATATCAAGTATCACCATTTACGGGAATGTGTGCATATGGGGATATTGTTGCTTCAACACATTTAGACGGAGGAAAAAGATGTTGACATTTTAACAAACGCTTTATCAAGAGGAAATTTCGAGTTCCACATGTGCAGGATAGGGGTGGTTGATTATCCCTTCCTTGATGAGATGGAGTGTTGAAAAATGCAGCAATAAATCCTCAATTTGATTTTGCCTTGATTAAATTGAGAAAATTCAAATATCCACATAAGCAAACAACTTGGATGCAATTAACAAAGGTGACATGGATCTTTTCACCCAGTTAGCTTAATAAATTCGAGTTAGAGGAGTTAGAGTTCAATTAGGAATGTGTGACTGCCAATTTGTAGCAATCAAGGTTAGTTATTTCAAGTTGTTTTAGTTAAACTAATTCTAATTGTTGGAGGTACTAGTGGAAGGTCAGTTGTGCAGTGGGACTTCAGTCTAACTTAGTAATCATCTAGTTAACTAATCAATCAACCCAAAATAGCTAATGCATGCAGATAATTCGAGCTCCCCAATTGTGGTGGATATTCCAAGGCAATGTAACATCAATTGTAAACTAGTCTTGAGTGTACAGGTGTTGCATGCAGTCAGATGATCAACCTTGGGAATTTTGAAATCATTTTGGAGGTATTTCCTAAATAATATGGGCCTAATTTCTCAGGAATTGCGCAAGGAAATAGGTACTCAAGAAAATGAAAAAATTGACTAAGTCTGAGTCAAATCTTCTCAATGAACAGAGAGATAGGTTATTCACTTACAAGTTGTGCACAATTGAGCAAAGAAATTGTAATACATGTCTATTCATCATATTAATGCAACCAGGTAAAGGGTTTTTTAGCAGATTTCTTTCCCCTGGGAAAATAGTGTGTGAATGTGTGTTATTTCTCATTACATGTTTGTGATTGATGTTCTAAATTGTAAATTGAATTCTTCAGAGCAGTAGATTAGGTTCGTGTCTTGTGATTTTGATTAAAATTTCATGAGTAGTTACAAATCTACATTATAATTTCTACAATAGTGCTCCATGAACAACAATAACATTCAACAGTCATAAGAAATCTTCAATATAGCTACCGAAGATATGCCTCATGTATGTTTTCAATAGGGCTGAAATTTTATCCTATAGTCCAACCTCAATTCTCGTCCTAGTACCACAAAAAAATCGTCCTTGATCACAGAGGAATATGCCTCAGGTAGCTCGCATATCTTAGAAGAATAGTGTCTCATACATCTTTGAATTTCCTAACTATAGATGAAATGTGAATTAGTTTCCAAATGGTAGAGTAATGATGCTAGTATATAGTTCTTTCCTCATCCAAAAAGATGCCTCTAAGGCTAAGCTGACTTGACTTCTAGAGGGCCGACTTGGAGACACAAAAACATACTTTTAAAAATTCATTTGTTTTTCTTTTAAATGTTAAAATGGGACATGATAAAATAATTTTATTTTGACTCAAATAAATTCTTTTTGTCTCTTTACAAAATCATAATGATAAAATATACATTATGAAGATTGAACCTAGTTACAATTTCAACACCTATCTCTTCAACTAACTTTTTATAAATATTATGATACACTTAGGTAAATAAAAAAACAAGATAACATTATGTCAATATTAAAAAAAAGATAGATATGAATAGTAACCAAAGGCTTCACTAATTGGTTAAATCAAGGTGATTCAATTCCCCCCTTCCTCTAAAATAGTAATATGTTTATCCCTATTGTTAAGGGTTGTTTTCATGTGTACTTTAAGCATGTTGGCTTGGTGATTGGAAAAGATCCTAGGTTCTTAGTATTGTAAACTATGGTAACAAAAAAGTTGTCGATTACATAACACTAAAGTTAAACATAAAGCAATCACATTAGGATTTTTCAAATGGGGTAGAAATCTAAGTGGGGTGGATTAGAGGAAAAACTCCACAATTAACAACACTTGAGCTAGAGGAGTCTTGGGATGGGTGACTTCTCGAGAAGTTCTAGTTGATGGGTTCAAACCTTGAAGGTGATGAATGATGTTATGCAATTATTTTCATTAATAGCAATGCCACTTCTTCACCTCTATGAGCATCACCTGATGTAATGAGTGTTATGTAGACTATTCAAAACCATGAGAAATTTGCTTAGTTGAGACTAATACTTATGGATATGGTCATAGTTTAATGACAAACTCTATGTAGTTAATTCCATAAATGATATCTAATATGTTGCATGGTGAAATCCCCATGCTTAAATATTTAATGTCCATGATAAATTTTAGCGATGCTAGTCACAATATTTTGAGGGAAATATAAGCATTTAGTATTGCCTCATCATGCCATTGGTTTCCATATTTTGTGACTTATTCTTCTATATGTTTATTGTGGTTTGGTTGCAAGTTAGGGATGAGTAAAAATCCCTCACTTCTTTTTAGGAAGCTATTAGAGTAGGAGAGAGTTTTAGCATAAGTGAAACCCCAGTAAAATACATATGATGGGGCGATCCCTAGAGAGTATACGTGGCCAAGGATTACATGTTTTGTTACATGTAATTCTAGATGTTTATTATGGTTTGGGCACAAGTTAGGGATGGCTAGAAATTCCTCACATTTTTTAGGAAGCTATTATAGGAAAGAGGTTTAGGGTGAGTATGGGAAGCCCTAAGAACCTACACATGATGGGGAGGAGGCCTAGAGAGGACACATGGCCAAGAATTACAAGAAAACAAACCTATGAGAAGAATGAATGAGGCAATGGTATCATAGTGATTTACAAAAAATGTAAGCATGTATTTGTTCTAGAGTTCATGAAAAACCACAAGTTCATCGCAATGGTTGAATTTAGAGAGGATGTATTGGGAGGATGAAATATATAGGAAAATTCTTTAATGAACCTTGAACTCAACATCAATTCCTAGTATACCTAGAAGTTATAGATGTTGTTTACATGCACAATCAAAGGAGATGTGTTGATGACCATTGGGATATTTTGAATGGTTTGAACAAAAAACTCTAGTTGTTGCATAAGGTTCAATGTGTTCCAGCTAGCACTGATTTTCCAAGATGTGCATGTATCTTTTGTTGTCTTAAGGATGAGAAGCCAACAATTTTTGGGTAGTCATTGGCCCCATGCTATAGTTAGGAAATGAGAGCTAGGGGATCATTTGTATGTTGAGTCAATGTACATATCGATATCTTTGTAACACTTTAGGGATTTTATTATTATGGTGATGACATGGTCATTAGTGCTATTGGAGATGTGACCGATTGATAGTTAGCAAGAGTTTTTACAAGAATTATAGCCATCTCCTACACATACACCCACACATCATTTTTATTTGGTCAACATTGAATGAATTAGTGACTAGGATTGCACACTTTGTTGCGAAGGTTGAGTTATTGTCTCCTCGCCTAGCTAGTCAAGATATAACTAAACTTCCATTCATAATGATTGATGATAATTGGATTCCATTGTTTAGGCACCTCTCTTTTAAATATTGATGTCTCAATGCTTTCTACGATTTGATGGACTAGCTCTTTTATATGATCATTGGAAAATAGGAAAAGCTCAAAAATAATATACCCATTAAATACTATAAAGAATTTAGCTATCCACATTTACTAATTCATGGTATTATTGAGTGGATAAGAGGTGCAATCTACAACCAAATTGAGGGTGGTTATGATCTATAAACATTTTGTGTGACCTATATGTCCATGTGAATAATTTATCGATAATATAAAGAATTTGGCTAGCCATGTTCACTAATTCATAGTCTCATTGAGTGAAGAAGAACCAGGTGCATTCTACACCTATTTAAGGGTGGGCATGATCCATAAACTTATTGTGTGATATGAATGTCCATGTGAGTAACAACGGATTGAAGCTAGATGATGGATTTGGTGCATAATGTTATCACTCCAGTAAATTCTTAAGTCATGGGATTTTGGTTTTTAGTCAAAGAATACTAGAGGTAACCACAAACCTACTTCAAACTCTAGGATCTAGCCTTCCTAGGGTTCAGAGAGGGCTCTCTCTTTAAGGTTTAACCTTTTTTTAGTTTTGAATATTAGGCTAGTTATTAAAGTGCAGATTTGGTTTTGTTTTGTTGGATTTGGTCGGAAAATTTCACTTGGAGAGTAAATAGAGGGAAATCTACTTGTCCATTGGGCTATGGAGTCTAAGTCAATTAAATCTATTTGACAATCCAAATCATGATTTATTGTACAATCTGTATCTATAATACAATTCTGAAATTCTCCTTCATTGTTCATAAACTTGTAAATCTATTCATCCTAAGAAAAAATCTGCCAATACTTAAGATTATCTGGAGTTATTGGCCTATGTTTGACTTCAACAGTATATCTATGATTAGGTTGGAATGGTAAGTTGCATGGGCTAGCAAAATTTGCAAGACAATGAGCTTGTATATTTTGCTTTCTAGGTATAACAACAAACTTACATTCCAATAAATCATTAGTTAAATCTATGACAGTGTCTCTATATCTGCTTAGTCTAGGATTGCAAACTAAATAAACTCTATTGACTTGTTTAATGATAAAAAAAAAACCTCCCATGATTAAAATTCTTTTTCCTCCTGAGTTTCTAATGATTTGGAGTCCTAGGATAAGGGCTTCATACTCATCCATATTGTTTGTACATTTGAAATTAAGCCTGAAAGCATGACCTTCAGGATGATTGGTCTCCATATTTTTTATCCATACTCCTGCTCCTGCTCCTAACTTATTCACTGAACCGTCAAAATCTAAATGCCATTGAGATTCATGAAAAATTGTATCATTGTTTGGTTCTTTCTTTTTATCTACTAGTTCAGTTTGGATTTCATTTGTTACAGAGTTACAAAGAATGAAATAATCAAGGTCATTTGGTGTAGAATAAATTGGGTAGTTTATAGATCTTTCAGCACTACTGACCATGTATTTCATTAATGTTTCTCTATATAAATTTTTAGGCTGGCCAAACACCGAGATAGTAGCATAAGACATGTCCAATTGTAGAGATCCCTGCAACTTTGCTCCCCATGAGCGAGAAAGAATCATACCATATTTTGGTGGGATATCAACTACTACAATGTCCATTAATATAATCTTACCAGAGTATTGAACTAGTGTTACACACAAATCCTTAATTAAACCTAACATTTAACCTTACTAGAATCAAAAGAAAACAGATCTTTGTATGGCCTTGTAATTTCTAGAATTAGAGTTTCCATGATGGATTTTGGCATTAAGTTATGGGAAGATCCTGAATCTAGCATTGTGTTATGTAGAATTTGATCATGAATCATTAAATTGATATAGAATGGAGGAATTTGGTAATTGTAGTTTGGGTTGGTCTGTCTTGCTTTTCTACAGTTGTTTTTTTCATTTTCAATTATTTTAGGATTCTCTGTTTGTGTTTCCTGTGTCTTACTACTTCTAACTTTATTTTTAGGGATTGTTTGTGAAGCAGTAGATGTTCTTTCTGATTTATAATTTTCAGCAGAGGCTTTAAAAGCAACAGTTTGTGGATCTGTTGTTTTAGAATCAGCAGAAGGCTTTTTGGGATCTAAATTTGTTGTTTTTACAGAGTTAGAAGCTTTAGTAGCAGTATATTTTTAAGAATCCTTTGAAACTTGAGCAACTTCTTCAGTAATGTCAACAATTTTAGGGCCTGATCCTTTCTTAGGACTAGAAATGTTTTGGGAAGAATTTGAGTTTTTCTTATTTTCCCTTGGGAGAATTTGCAGAACTTTTGTTTTGGGGGCTTCTACTGTTTTCTGATTTTTATTTTGGGAAGTTTTCTTAGTAGAAGCCTCATTATGTTTCTTGTTTCTAAGGTTATACTGGCTTTGTATTTCATTTATTGCATAGTCATAACCTTGCTTATAATCAAAGGATTCACTAAAATCTAATTTAAGTTGTTGAAGTTCAAACAAAACCTGATCTTCCTGAGTTAAGAAAATGGTATTGTTGTCATAAATTCCCATTAGATTAATAGTATCCTCCTCATCATCATTATTATTCTAAGAAATTTTAGCATAGTTCTGTTGGAATGGTGGCCTAATAGTTTGGTCCGGGGATGTTTCTTTTCCTTTTCCAGAATTTACATTTTTTCTAAAGTTGGGATTTCTAATCTATTGTTTGTTATCCCACTAAGGTCTTCTCTCCATATTATCTAATCTATCAATCACTCTTTCTAAAGTTTTAGCTATAACATCCATTTTTGTGTCTGAATTTGCATTTTCTTCTTTGATAGTAACTCTTCTTTCATTTATAAGTCTAGCTTTTCTAGCTAGGATGTTCACTTCTACACTTACTACATCAGTTTTCATTTTTTCTAAGGTATCTGCATCTCTTTCCCTTAATTGGTATGCCATATCTGTTTCAAATCCATTAGGGAATTTGAACAGAACGGAATAAGGAGTAGGTTTCAGATTTGCAGGGATAGAATTATAGACACTATTATGCCTAGTGCAGTAATGTTGAACTGATTCATTTGGAGCTCTTTTTAAATTATCAAATTTAGACAAAATTTGGAGAGGGTTCTTTTTCTTTTCCCATTTATTTAAAAACAAAGTAAAAAATACAGCTAAATTAGTTACACTACCAGCAGCTAAATATTTAAACCATTTCTTAACTGCTCCTGTTAAAGTTTGAGCAAACAGTCTCATTTGAACATCTGAATCATCAATTTCAAAAAAGTCTGTCATTTTAGTAATATGTTGCTGAGAAAAATATTGAGTAGTGCCATCAAACAGTGGTATTTATTTTTGATAGTCTTGTGGCATATCATGAAGTTGTTGTGGTAGGACAAGGGGGGCATATCTAGCAGCCATAGATTGAAGCTTAGCTTGACTAGGAGGTAAGGTTGAACTGCATGGAGGTGTGCTGGAAATGACAGTGGATGAACTAAATATAGTATTTTAAGTGTTGGGAAATAAGGATGATGTTTTTAAGAAATAAAAAGGTGAATTAATGGATATGGTGGATGAATTGATTGGTGGAAATAATACTCTTAGCTATAGAGGTAGTTCGGGGATAAATGGATCTATAGATGAGCTGGTAGTATGATTTAGAAATGATGTGACAACATAAATAGATGAATATTTAGCTGGAATTATTGTGGTATGTAATTGGGAAGCTGAAGGTCTGTTTGCATAAGTCAATAAATGAGCTAATTCAATAGCTTCATCAATATCTTTTAGAATAGTAACATCAATTTCCTCAACTTTGGTCTGATATTCAGCTTTCTTAGAACTTACTGCAATAGATTTCTGTTTTGCATTAAAAAATGAAATAAAAGCAGGGTCTAAAACAACAATTTTTAAATCATTTTCAGATTTAATTTTAAATAATGAATACTCAAATTTCAGATCAAAATCAATGTCTTGCAGAGTTTCTAATTCACTGGGTAATGAAATGACTCTTATCAATGAGATTTCAGCCTCTAAATTTTCTGTTTGTTTTTTCTTTTTAGCGATTCAGTCTAGGTCATCTACTATTACAGCAGGCTTAGGTTCTGGGTTAGACCTGGTATAATAGACTTTCCTAAAATCCGGAATTACAATTTTTCGATACCCACAACCTATAAAAACAATCTTAAAGTAAAAGGATGATTTAAAAGATTTCTTTAAGACTAATTTTAAGACTGAGGACTGGTTATTTCCCCAGTATGGTCTCCAGTGATGTTATCACTCCAGTAAATTCTTAAGTTGTGGGATTTTGGTTTTTAGTCAAAGAATACTAGAGGTAATTGCAAACCTACTTCAAACTCTAGGATATAGCCTTCCTAGGGTTCATAAAGGGTTCTCTCTTTAAGGTTTAACTTTGTTTTAGTTTTAAATACTAGGCTAGTTATTAAATTGTAGATTTGGTTTTGTTTTGTTGGATTTGGCGAGAAAATTTCACTTGGAGAGTAAATAGAGGGAAATCTACTTGTCCATTGGGCTATGGAGTCTAAGTCAAGCTAACAGAACTGGGATCAAAAGCCTAAAAGGTAAAATGTCTGCAGGGCAAGGTATATAACCCTTGGAGATCTTGGGAAAAATGGTTTTTGAGGTGGTATGATCGGGATAAAGGGCACTTAAGGATCCTTTGATCTAGAAAAGCGAAGTAGAAGATAGAGGTCCAACGTGTTAGCCTCTTTCATAAGACAATTATAAATCCAAAAATACATAAATTAAATAATGTTAAGTTAGGATAAATATATTTATTAAATTAGAATATTTAATAAATATTAGACACTTAAAATTAGAATTTTTTTAGTAAAAATAGGACTCTAGAATAGAGTTGTTTCCTAGGCTCTAAAATAGGAATAAAGTTAGTATATTGGATAGAAGATCATTTATTGTAAATGGACACTTGTTGGTTTACCAAGTGGTCCATAACTAAATTAAGTTAGGACATGGAGCTTATAAATAGGTTAGTTTCCTAATTTCATTGTAGTGAGATTTTATGTTTGTAAACTCCTGCAAGTTGTTATGTAATCTCTTTTCATGATCAATAAAGTTATGTGTTTGAGGACACTTCTGAATCTACATGTGGTATCAGAGCCATCGGTAATGCAGAGGATGTGAAGGTGGAGATTTTAGCTATGAAGGGTTTTGAAAATTCTACCAAACAAGTTAATTGGTATGCAATCTTGTTAATGCTTTAAGATTTCTTTTTTAGCTACTTCTATTAGCACCAATTTTTATTCTCTGCAATTTTAAAATCACCTGGCGCTACATGCTTCCCCTACATGCTGAATTTGTTTCTAAAACCAGCATAAAGACTGTCTGGACTTTAGAACATTACTATTAAATGAATCGAAGTAGAATGTCAGGCCCCACTTGCATACAGCCTTGTCCATTCTTTCGTTGTTTCTATGGCCTCAATTTTGTTTGTCTTCCAGTGTTTTGAAATGTTTTCAGAAAGAGGGTCATCTGGATTTGATGCACTCAAACTGTTCGAATTTTCAATGTTGGACTCCACTTGTCCTTGAGAATATCAAGGCATATGCAACCAAGCTTATCAATATCTGGGTGGTAAGTCTTTGTAAAAAAAAAAAATAAACCTTTGGTGCTGTCATTTGATACTCTTTAGCCAGAAATACTGTAAATTTTCTGAGATGGACCAAGAATCATCACATTAAAATATCGTAAATTTTCCTCAGATGGACAAGCACTTATACCAGGTGTAAGCGTTGAGTTTCCTTTTTTATTCTACAAGGAAAATTATTGTTCGACATAGCTGCAGGAAACATGATCAATGAAAAGTTCTTATATTTCATGGATTGTATATTATGAATTATTGCGCCATGAGTTTTGACAGAATTGAATGTGTTTAGAAATATTGGAGTACTATTGTGGATTGTTGTGCCAAGAATTTTAAAATCAATGCTTTGGAAAATGGACACTGCCCCAAAACCACAGCTCGCAATGGCAATGGCAACCGCAACGCCAATAGGTACTAAAACGACACCACTGGGAGCTGTGTCATCCCCCGGATATGTTTGTTTCTCGAGAGTTCTTTTTTTTTGTGCATCATCCTATGATGGAAACTTAATGATCTACCCATAGTAGTTAAGAAGGAACTGGTAGAATTTTTTCTTGTTCAAAACAACATCTACAAAGTTGCTTCGATGGCCATATCACTTTTGGAAACTTTCGATCACCAGTTCCCAGAGCAGATTCTTCAATCCTCAATCTCTCATTAACCCGATTGTGTGCATTCCAAAGCCAAAGAACAAGGTCATATCAAGTTTTGAAAGGTTCCTTCAAGCTGGAACACATCTTAAAGAAATGTTGACTGCACTCCTCACAGATGAAAAAAAAAAAATTGTGAACAAAATCACAAATTGTTGTGAATGTAGTCATTCTCTCACCATCTTTGATCCTCACCGACAAAGAATGAAAAAGCAGCCAGAGAAACATTTCCAAACATTCACATCGTAGGCATTCCCCTTATCCTTCTCATGAGGGCAGGTGCAAGTAGTCACGGTCTGGATCACTTGTTTGAAGGAGGAGGCAAAGCTGAATGTTGACTTCAAGCCACAACTCGTTCTTGAAGGAGCATTGGAGATTTGTTGTGGAATTTTCTGCTTGGTTCCTGTCAGTTTCCCCTATAAAATCGATTTCCTCTCTAAAATTGTTTTATGTTTCCTTTGATATGTTGTGAGGATCGGAGGAGATCGCCTACACGACTAAGATGACCGAAGAAGATTATAATCTAGAGCATTTGAAAATTTCAAATATTTTTGAATGAGGCCTTGTTAGAAAGAGATTTTAAAAGGGGGTTTCAAAATAGCTATTATATGAAGGTAAAATAATTAGTGATTAGAGAGAGATTAAGTGCTTCCATATTTTATTATATTTGAGTGAGCATTTAATTAAAAAAAAAAGGGTTGAGTTTGGAAAAAGAGGAAAAGCATGAGTATTTAACTGACTTCATTTTCTAGCATTTGGAAGGTTAGAGTGATAAGAATATTTTGTATTATTTTGGAGTAATGAGGGTGATGTTTTGAAATCTTTGTAGAGATAAGTTTGCTTCAGAGAAATAAGGTGTGAGAGATCAGTGCACACGTTTTTTGAAGACTTTTGTTTCCAAAATTTGAAAGCGTTAGAATCTCATTGTTTGAGAAAGCTTCAGTGAAAATTTTGTAAAAGATGAAAGGTTGATGATCTCAATACTCAATAAAGACATTATTTTTTGGTGTTGATGTGTCCTATATCTGCCCGAAATTGAATAAGGGGATCTTAGGTACACCATGTGTGTTTGTGACGGCGAGTATTTTTATTGCTTCATGTTATTGCTTATGATCTGTGTCTAGTTTTGACACATAAATTATCTCATTTAACAGATACATAAAGTTCAATATCAGCAAGCACAACACATGTAACGAAATAGCTGCAAGGAAGGAAAATTAAACTCAACACATGCATTTGCGCCACTCCAACACACAATCAAAGTTGTCAACATCTACATTTTACATCAACAAGAAAATTCACTCAATACAATCAAGTTCATGAATCTGGAAACTCCGGCGTTTTTAAAGAAAAGTCTACATCACCAAATCCATTTAAGAACTTGTAATCAAATTCATTGTTTTAAGTGAATAATTAAAAATTCATTGTTAATGAATTTTTTAGGAAGACAAGTGAATTCATTGTTTTAAAGTGAATCATTAAAATCATTGTAAGCTTTCTTGGGTGCATTTTCGACAGTGTTCGACACCCTTTCTTTAAAGAAAAATCAAGTGAGTGCATGATTTTTAACTCTAAAGCAAACAAGCAACAAGTTCACATCTCTTGCAAGAGAGCATGAGTATTCATTCAAGCAATTTTCATCAAGTCAGTACAAAGATCAAACCTTCAAGCGAGCCAGAGTGAATTTCATTGCAGCAACCATCAAAGCAACCAAACAAGTTAAAACAATCAAGCAAGTTGTGATTGACATCAAGCGAGCGTGGCTATTCATTCGAGTAAGCGTGAAGTCATCAAGTAAGTCAAGTGAGCGCTTAAACAAACACGATCATCATCAAGCGAGCATGAATTCTAGAGTTTAAGAAAGAAAATTCTACAATTCTATCAAGTGTTCCAAGCACGCACAATCAACAACCAATCAAGTGAGAGTGCCATTCAAGTCACATAGCAAGCGAGTCTGTCATTCAAGTACCAAAATCAAGTGAAACAGTTCAAAGCACGACATCTCCGACAAGAGAGCCTGATTTCAAGTGAGCAAGTTTAGATGGCACAACATATTCAGTTTTTAAACATTCTTCATAGTTTGATCATCTCAAGTGATGAAGACATGGTGCAAGTCAGAAAAGAAACTCTTGCTGATCTTTCACGACATCTACAACAAATGAAAGAAACCATTGAGTTTCTTCAACTAGAGTCGCAACTTCAAAGGATTGAATTGCAAGAAAATTGTGATACTTTCAAGTTTTTGAACCATCCAGATGATAAGTCATTCATTCAAACAGCTTCAAGTGTCGAAGTTGTTCCAGTTCCAATTTCTTCCAAGCCCATCATCAAGCCATGGGAAGAAATTCAAAATAATAAGAATCGATGAGGCTTAGGATATGTCAATGATGACATCAACTTGGATATTCCAGATTATTCCAAGCCAATTAAGTTCATCAGTGCAGGATTTCTTGCACAACTCACCTCAGTAGATTCTGAGAAAGTTGTAGACAACCAGCAATGCACACAACCCAAAGTTGCAGACAAACAGAATTGCACGCAACCTGAAGTTGCAGTCCAACCGAAATGTTCTCATTGTCAAAGAACCAGTCATATGGAAGATCAGTGTTTTGATCTCCATCCTTGTCTCCATTGTGGTAAGCCCAATCATTCCTCAAAGAAATGTCGCAATCAACAAACATCCAGATTAAAGATACATTATGAATGGATTGACCCTTCGAAATGGTCATCCACAGTGAAAATATTGTCTCAATTCTACAACCGAATACAATCACACATAGTGTAGCCAACAATGAAAAGATGATAGTACTCTCATGCAGTTGAACGGGGGAGTACATCAGTGTAAAACTCCTACACCTGAAGGGGGGGAGTTCAGGAAACTTTCTAGAGAAGTGTCTCTCCTTTCAACTGAAAAAGGGGAGAAAATGTCAATGAAATTGACGGTGGTTTTCAGGTTGAAAGTCTCGACAAAACCAGTAAAAGCAGTCAGTGGGCATCAACAAATTTTCCATTGGGCAGTCGACAGCAAAGAAGCAGTGAGCAGTTTTCAACATAGCAAAAGCAACAGTGAGGTATTTTTGACATCATCAGCCAGTGGGAATTCAAAAAAAATTCCAGTGGGCAGTCGACAGCAAAGAAGCAGTGAGAAGTTTTTAACACAGCAAAAGAAACAGTGAGTTTTTTTTGACATCATCAGCCAGTGGGAATTGAACAAATTTTGTTAGTGGACAAAGGATGATGATTTCATGCAAAGGTTAGATGGATCCTTTTGAAACTTGGCACGTGATGGAGTTTTCAAGCAACATTCAGAGATGAATCAGACATACAACTGATTCATAGTCTCTTGAGATTGAAGATTTTTGCAGCATCAACTTGAGAACTTGGAAGATGGTTCCTCGTTCTTATTTTGGATTTATCCTTGAAGGGGGGAAAATGGGAGAGGGAGAAATTAAGGGTTCCCTACACCAGAAATCAGAAGAAAACAAAGAAATGATAACTAGTTAAAAGCAGGGTGCTATTAACATGTTCTGCAGTAATACTCTTAGTTATACATTCAGATTTAGAATTAAAACACTGATGTATGCATGAAACAAAAGAATATAACAATGAAAAGTTTAAAGAGAGAAATTCACTCCAAATAGCTTATCACAGGGATCCTGAAGTATGATGCCAAAAAGGTGATCCAGTCTGTTGCTCAAAATCGAAATCCAAAGCCTTCAAGTCAATGAAAATATCTATAGTAATCTCCAGCAATTTTATTCCACACCAAAAATACTTCCAAGAGTGAAGTATTTATAAAAAAAAATTACAAAATATCCTATATGACTTCTAGGAATAAACTTAGGAAAATTAAATCTTTTACAAAAATAATAGTGACAGCTTACTCAACAAACTAGCAAGTTGTCCTATTTTATTCAAAATAAATAGAAATAGTGTGTAGATAAGAAACAACTGCCTGCTTATGTGTCTTCCCTGCTGCCTTTTTAGATATTTTTCAAAATCTATTTGCCTTCATTGATACTCTTTATTACTGATCCTCTTTCAATTCTGATACTCTTTACCTTTAGTAAAACAGTCTTCTTGCTGTAAAAATCTGTTTTTACTGTGAAATCAACAAACAGAATTTTTGTTTTTCATGCTTTTGCCTTTATTTCTTTATAGAAAATCAGTCAATGCCTGCCACTCCTCATTTTTAGGAATTACAATGTTCATGATTTTCCTAAAATTTTCATCAGCTTCAATGTACCGGGAAAATGTAAGTTTTATGACAAACAAATGTTTGATTTCATACTGCAAATAAAATAGATCTTCAAAACTTTTTTGCAATACTTTCCCTGTGGGAATTCCTTGGCCTGTTGGCTTGCTCACCTTCTCTTTGGCATGTTCTCTAATATTTTTGTCATAATCACTTTGTGGCATTAGCTTGTCATTAATAACCATAATATCTGGAAGTCCCTTTTGCCTCAAATTGGTTAATTTAACCATGAATCTAGTGACAACAGTGTTCATTCCTTCACATTTCTCCTCAAGATGCCTCATTAGATTTCTATTAGTGGTTACTTTTCTAATTTCTAGGATTTTGGTTGCTCTATCATTGATATTTAACTCTTCAAGTTGTTGTCTGTTCTTGCTGTTTAGGAAATTGATTAACCTAACAGCTTGTTCTGGTTTATCTGCCAATTCTTCTTGTGTCTTTTGGATCTCTGCCTGAGTTGCCAATAGTAACTCTCTCTGCTCAAAAATTACTTGAATTGATGGCCAAACATCATGAATGGCTTCAATTAAATTATTCCATAAGTAATTTTTAATATATGATATTTGGTCCTTGAGAGTTAACTCTTTTTGGAGCTTCTTTACCTCTTCACTCAATCTCTGAGCATTCTGTTCATGTATTTTGGCATCTATTTGAGTTTCTTTTCTTCTCTTCTCAATATTTTCAATTATCTTGGTCAATCTATTGATTTCATTGGTCTTCAAGGACATTTCCTCCATTGCCTTTACTAATTGACTGCTTCCATCTTTAGGTGGCAACACTGTTGTAGAGGATTGATTTACTGAAGTAGTTGAAGAAGTCACTAGCACTGTAGTGGCCAGTGGCTCTTTTGGTGCCAATTTCTCTCCTAAAGTAGATGGTACTGCTGCTGTGATGACTAGGATAACAGTGGGAATAATTGGTTCCTTGACTCTCTCTTTTTCTTGGACAACTTGGTCCATTTGCACTTCCATTTCTTTGATTTGAGCTGTGAGTTGAAGTATCAAGCTCATCATTTCATCTCTCTCCTTCTGATCCTGTAAAACTTCCTTTGTTTGAGGATGTTCTCCTTGAGGAAGCTTGAGTTGTTTCCTCAAGGCAGTTATGTCCTCATTTTTCTTTTTAACCAATGCTTCAGCTGCTTTTATGTTTGTAGGATCATATCCTACCTGCAATACTAACTCTTCTAAGGCCTTTATCCTTAGATCCTTTGCATATAGTGAAGCTTTATCCATTTTCATTTGGTCCTGCATATTATAGATTGTATTTTTATGTCTGTGAGCACTCATAGCTTTTTTGGTCACTGTGGAATAGAGAATCTCTGATGTTTGCCTGTGGAATTCAATCTAATCCAACTCATGGATTTTATCTGTGGCTACTTCCATATCAACCTTTTTATAATCAACCACTATTTTTGGCACTGGTACAGTAGGTTGTAAAACTGACATAATCAATTTTTGAGTTGAATAATCAAAGGCTGATAGGAATCTGTTTTGGTTACCTGGCTTCTGCTTCAAAAACTGAGAATATATTTCAGTTTTGATTTCCTCATTTTTTAATTTGGTTTGCTTGTATTTTTCCTTAATATCTAAATCCTTCTCCTCAGCTAAGTGTGAGGAGGAAGCCTCCATAATGTGTTGCCTCTCCATTATTTTTGCATCTTCATTATTCAACTGTTCCTGATTCTGATTTGGCTCACTGATGATAATAGTGGCTACATTGGTCTTTTTCTGTGCATTGTTGGTGTTCAAAGGCTATGTTTCCTCAACATCAATTGTTACTTTTCCTTTAGTTACTGTATCCAATTTAGGCTTTTTATTGTAAATGATTTTAAATTTTGTCTCTGTGGTAGTTTCTACAGTATAAGCTCCTTCTTCTCTGATTCTTTTAGTGGATGGTTCTGGCTGTTTTGCAACTTCCAAAGGATGACTAGTATTCCTATGGTTTACTGCCTCTGTTAAAGTATTCTCAATCCAGTCAATTTGATTAGAAAATTTCTCTATATCTGGATTTGACTCATGGATAAAGGATGTAAATTTACATTTTACCCTTAGTTTACTTAAGATCCCTTATGGATCATAGTTCCATGGAAAGCTTTCTTCTAATTTGTATTCCTATAATTGACTTGCTGCTTCTTTTTCTGCTTCTCTTTGATTACATATGAAAGGCCCAATTTGATTTTTTAGTTTAAACTGAGTCTTTTTATTGGCTTCCATAAAATTAATTGAATTTGAATTTAGGATTTGCCTAATGTATTCTAAGGCAAAGATCCTCAGTTTGATTTTTTAGTTTAAACCGAGTCTTTTTATTGGCTGCCATAAAATTAATTGAATTTGAATTTAAGATTTGCCTAATGTATTGTTGAATCTCTAATTAAACTGAGAGGAGGGGGGGGTGAATCAGTTTAATACATTCCTGATATTTTAAACTTTTCAATAAACTTATTTACACCTTCATTTCAAACTCTATTTAATGTGAGAGTAATCTTAGAATGTAATCTGAAAGTATTAGTTTAATAGAGCAGTAGACTTAATTTGATAGCAGCAGGTATTAAGCAAATGATACATATCAGATCAATACATAAATATCATGCACAGAGACACCAGATATAAGTGGAAACCCATAAAGGGAGAAAACCACATCTTATTATTGTTGTGATTCAAAGGCAAGCTCCAACTCCCTCTCACCACTGTTTTCTGCAGGCACCAACCTACAGGAGGCTCTATCCTCAATTCTGCAAGCTACAACTTGCAAGGAAGCACCAACTCCCTTCAGTTTTCTGCAGGCACCAACCTACAGGAGGCTCCAACCTCGATCAGCTACAACTGACAGCTATCAAGCTGCAACTTGATAGGGAAGCTCCAACTTCCTCATTTTCTAAAACTGAATGTTTGCTGATTTACCTCAGATATCAGCTCTGTTCTGTAGCTTCTCTTAATCTTCTCTGCCTTCCATATTCTGCATTCTCTCTATATATGCTCTCTCCCTTGCTCTCAAAAACTCTCTCTGCATATAAAGATGATATTATTTATAGATTTCCTCACATGACTGTTTGTATTCTGCTTGGAATTCGAAATGGAAAGTCATGTCTCTTTGCCTTCTGCCTTCTCACTCCTTTTATCAGCTTACTCAGAAATTATAACTGTAGGTGTCAATTTGTACATTACAGTGGGAGTTTGTTTTCTCTCGGAGACTTGCCAATGCATCACAAACAATAAAAACAATTAAACCATTTACATTCAAATTACAATGTGAATTCCAGCTCAACTCATTTAGTCTTTTGAATTGGTACGCATTTGTCTTTTCTTTGGCTGTCTTTGTCTTTTTTGTGACTGTGTTTTATCTCCTTTCGGCTCTGTTTTCTCTTCTGTCCTCTGTTGTGGTGTAACTGCTGCATACGTGTAATTGTGCTTTTATATCTGCTGACTGTAATCTGGAGGAACTCCAATCCCTTTTATGCCATTAGTGTCTTGTTGATGTGGAAGCTCCGCAAGCGGAACGAACATATATTATAGTCGTTGTATATTAATAATCACCCTCCTGTTAAGCTGAGGCCCACAGGTGGTCCAGAACCACGCGGCATATTTTAATACAATCGCCCTTTATATATGTAACAGCGCCTTTTGATACAACTTAAATCAACTCTCGACATCCTTATATAAGGTTTTAACAAACAACTGCTGCTTCTACTATAATCAATGAATAATCTTGATAATACTTAACATATGCTCTTTCAGGCCCACCTTGTCACGCTTTCCGATGCACTGACTCTCCTCCGATTGCGATTGATCGCTCCTGCTCCGATTCCGATTCAATCAGAAATCGCCAATCGATTGAATTTTTATCACTCAACTATTGCAGCTCCAATGTGCTCCGATTTCGATTCAATCGGAAATCGCCAATCGATTGAATTGATATCACTCAACTATTGCAGCTCCAATGTGCTCCGATTTCGATTCAATCGGAAATCGCCAATCGATTGAATTGCAATGCGCTTCCACCTCTGGACTCTTCACATTTTCAATCCGATTGGGGAGGGGTCCCACCTTATAAAACTTGGTTTTATGCGCTCCATAATATAAATGCCTTGGACCTTTGGTTCTTTTGTTTTCGGGATTAATAATATGAAACTTATAATAAAGCGCTCCTCTTGTATGTAACCGATATATATGTTTATATATATATATTTTGCCGCTGGAGTGAAGCGATTCCCGGAATTATGTTTGTATATGTTATATGTGCTCCGCTTGCATATAAATGATATATATGTTTATATATATATATTTTTCCGCTGGAGTGAAGCGATTCCCGGAATTATGTTTGTATATGTTATATGTGCTCCGCTTGCATATAACTGATATATATGTTTATATATTTTGCCGCTGGAGTGAAGCGATTCCCGGAATAATGTTTGTATAAGTTATATGTATAATGCTGGTTGGAGAGTGCGATTCCTGGAATTTTATAATGGCTCTGCTTCTGCCTCTGCCTCTGCTGCTCCTGACGCTCTGCCTCTGCCTCTATTGCTGAGATAACAGCTCTGCTTCTGCCTCTGCCTCTGCTGCTCCTGTCGCTCTGCCTCTTTTTCTTGAGCGCTGTCTCCTTTGCTTGAGCGCTGCCTCCTTTGCCATCAATGACAATATTTCCAACAGTCTCCTCCTTTGGCATTGATGGCAATCCACTTTCTCTGTTAGCTTGCTCTTCCTGTTTGCCTGCTCTTCCTCCTGTTATTTGTTCTTCCTCCCCCTTTGACATCAATGGCAAAGGACGACACCTCATCTCTCTGTATGGGTTTTGTCGTTGCATTTCCTTTCTCTGAGTTATGTATAGGTCCTCTTCTACTGAAATTGGACTATGCTGCTCCAGAGTGATGTATGAAACTTGTTGAGAGAACATTTAATGATGCATTTAATCCTGTGTTAACAATATAATCTGTGTTGAGGCTGTTGCTGCTATATATATCTCTGTTATAATCTGTGCTAGATTGCCGATATATGTTTAATTTTTTTTTTCATGCTGAATGCTGATAATACTGAGAATGTTGATCCTGTGGACCTGTTTTATGCTTCCCTTGCTTGCTGATTTCCTTTAGGAAAGATATTTTCGTTTATGCTCTCCCTCTGAGACTATGCTTTCTCTTTATATTAGAGAGTAGTATCTACATATACTACCCCTAGTCTGTCTCTCAAGTATTCGAATGGTTCTCTGGCAAGTGGTTTAGTAAATATATCTGCTATCTGTTCTTTTGTTGGTACATAGTCTAGTTTAACTATTTTCTGAGCCACTTGTTCTCAGAGAAAATGATATTTGATTGGTATATGTTTAGTTTTTGAATGAAGCACAGGATTTTTGGATATACTTATAGCACTTGTATTATCACATTTGATTGAGATAGGTTCATTAATGCTTACCTTCATGTCTTGAAGTGTCTGCTTCATCCACATGACTTGTGTGCAACATGTTGCTGTTGCTATATATTCTGCTTCAGTTGTAGACAGAGAGATGGATGTTTGTTTCTTGCTTAGCCATGCCACCAGACTTTCTCCTAGATAGAATGCACCTCCACTTGTACTCTTCCTATCATCCACACAGCTGGCCCAATCTGCATCTGTGTGTGCTGTCAAGGTGAAGCTTTTTCCTTTAGGATACCAAAGCCCATATTGTGCAGTTCCTTGTAGATATCTGAGTATTCTTTTTACTGCCAGAAGATGGTTTTGTTTAGGTGCTGCTTGATATCTTGCCACTAGTCCTACTACTAGCATGATATCTGGTCTTGAAGCTGTCAAGTACAGCAGGCTTCCTATCATGGATCTGTAGAGTTTTTGATCTACATCTGCAGACCTATCATCAGCACACAGCTTGCATCCCGTGATCATGGGGGTTGTCATTGGTTTGCAGTCCTCCATTTTGAATTTTTTTAGCATTTCTTTTACGTATTTTTCTTGAGAAATGAATGTGTCTGTGTTCTTTTGCTGAATTTGCAGTCCCAAATAGAAACTGAGTTCTCCAATCATAGACATTTCAAACTCTGTTTTCATCTCATCAGCAAACCCTTTTGCTAGTTCATCTTGTTGCTTCCAAACATAATGTCATCAACATATACAACAACAATTAGGAGTTCATTTTCATGCGCTTTTATGTATAGATTGTTGTCTACTCCACCTCTCTTAAAACCCTGTTTTTGCAAATATTTTTCCAGTCTTGAGTACCAAGCACGAGGAGCCTGTTTCAGTCCATATAGGGCCTTCTTCAGTCTGCACACATAGTCTTCTTTATCTGTCAATGAGAAGCCTTCTGGTTGTTCCATGTACACTTCTTCTTCTAGATCTCCAATAAGAAAAGCAGACTTTACATCCATTTGATATACCTTGAAGTCTTGATAGCATGCAAATGCCAGGAACATTCTGATAGCTTCCATTCTAGCTACAGGGGCAAATGTTTCATCATAATCAAGTCCTTCTATTTGTGAGTATCCTTTGCAGACCAACCTTGCTTTATTCCTGATTACTTGTCCTTGCTCATTCATTTTGTTTTTAAATACCCATTTTGAACCAATGATATTTTTCTCAATAGGTCTAGGAACTAGTTCCCAGGTATTGTTCTTCTCAATTTGGTCCAATTCTTCATTCATTGCTTTTATCCAATACTTGTCCTTGCTAGCTTCTTCAAATTTCTTTGGCTCTATTTGTGATAACATGGCTATGTATACTTCTTCTGTTTGTTCTGTTAGCTGCCTTCTTGTCTGGACTCCTGCTTTCTTGTCTCCTATGATCTGATCTTCAGGATGATTCTTCTGAGTGTATCTTGAGGGGGTTTTCTAGCTCAGCTCTGCATTATCTGTTGTCTTGCTTGTTTCATCATCATCCTTGTCTTCCTCTTCATGGTTGTCTGATGGACTGCAGCAGTCTGTATTTCTTGTATTGTTTGGAAGTTCTTCATCAAATCTCACATCAATACTTTCAACTATCTTCCGAAGGATCTTGTTGTAGCACCTGTACCCTTTGCTTTTGGAAGCATATCCCAGAAAAATCCCTTCATCTGCTCTTGCATCAAATTTCCCAAGGTTTTCATCATTATTCTTTATGTAACACTTGCTACCAAAGACTCTGAAATGTTTTATTGAAGTTGGCTTTCCATGCCATAGTTCATATGGAGTCTTGTCACTGCTTGGCCTTAAGTGAGCTTTATTAAGGATATGTACTGCTGTGTGTACTGCTTCTGCCCAGAAGGTTTGAGCAATGTTATTCTCTTGCATCATAGCTCTGGCTATTTGTTGTACAGACCTGTTTTGTCTCTCTGCTACTCCATTCTGCTGAGGTGTCCCTGCAATAGTAAATTGTTGCTTTATTCCATGTTCATTACATAGGTCTGAAAGTCATAATCTGTGAATTCTCCTCCTCTGTCTGATCTGATACATTTCAGCTTGCATCCAGTTTGATTATCTGCTAATGCTCTGAATATCTTAAATTTTTCCAATGCTTCTGATTTATTTTTGAGAAAGGCAACCCATGTCATTCTGGAGAAGTCATCTATTATCAGCATGAAATAGGATTCTCCACTTGGTGTTCTAGTTCTAGCAGGTCCACATAGGTCCATGTGCACAAGCTAGAGTGGTCTTCTTGTTGACAACTCCTCTTTAGATTTAAAGGATGTGCGAGTCTATTTCCCTAATTGACAAGATTTGCATATAGTACTTGAAGGCCTTTTTATTTCTGGCATATCCTTGACAACTTTCTTCTTGCTTAGTCTGATGATATGGTCAAAGCTGAGATGTCCCAATCTCCTATGCCACAACCATGACTCCTAAATTTTGCTAAGATGGCAGCTTCATCTTCCTCTTTCACTATGTATACATTGTTCTCTGTTCGAACACCTTTGAGCAGAGTCTTTCCTGTTGTGCTTGACCTGACTACACAATCTTGTGCTCTAAAAAGAACTTCACAGCCTTTGTCACACATCTGACTGACACTCAGTAAATTTTCTTTCAGTCCATCCACAAATAGTACCTCTTGGGCTTTTCCTCTGCCATTGTCTATGCTAACTGAGCCTTTTCCCTTGATCTTTCCTGATTTATCATTACCAAAAATAACATTGCCAGATTTCTTTTCATCAAGAGTTATAAACTTGCTTCTGTCTCCAGTCATGTGTTTGGAGCAGCCACTGTCCAAGTACCACTGGCTTTTCAGATCTTGAGCAGTTAGAGCCAGGTCACATTTATTCACGTTCTTTATCCACTGGAGGCCCCCTTTTGAACATTTGATTATATTTTTTACAGAATTGTGAGCATGAACAAAATTGCTTTGACTCATCAACCTCCTTGAGGTATTGAACATCAGTCTTTGTCTATAATTTCTACATTCAATAATTTTATGGCCAAATTCCTTACAATAAAAACAATAACCATAGAAATTATTTGCATACCTGATGTAAGGTTGTTTTCTCCATTTGTTTGTTTGAGATAGCCTCTTCACTGTTTGCATCTTTTGCAGGCCTGAATTACTCTTCCTTGCATAACAATATGCAGCAATGTGTCCTGGCTTGTGGCAGACATAGCAGGTGGCATTCTTCATAGGAGGGAAGAATTTCCTCCGATGACTTCCAAATTTGATATACTTAGGGGCATATGATTCTTTTTCTGCCATCTTAGTATTCATTATATTCTTTGTTACTAGAGGTTTCTTCTGCTTTCTGTCTCTCTTATTGCAGATATCTTCTTTTGTAGGAATTATTTGAGCTACTTCCTCATCCTTCTTTGCTTTTACAAAAGTAATCTCTCTGTCAACCTTTTATTTTCCTTTACTTGATTCTCCTTCGTAGCCTATTCCAGTCTTTATCATAGGGGATCTTTGAGAAACCAAAATTTCATTCAACTTAATAGAGCTTGTTGTTTGAGAAGGGTATATAGAAACTTTCTGTTGAGCCTTTTCTAATTTCTTTCTCAGACATAGAATTTCTTCTTCCAACTTCTCTTGTTCTCGAGATTTATCTTTAATTTGCTGAAGTAACATATCTTCTATCTTCTTGGCTTCTTCAAGCCTTACCTTCAGCAGCATGAGGACTTCTGAATTTTGTTCTTCTTTAACACATTTGAGGAGAATATCTTTTTGTTTTCTGCATTTTAGTTTGAGTCTCTCAATCTCCTCTAGAGCACTTCTTAGCTCCCCCTCAAGGTCGACTTCCCCTTCTTCTTCTTCATCTTCTAGTAGGAGTCCCTCAAGATCTTCTATGGCCATCAATAAAAAATCTGAGGTTCCTTCTTCACTTGAGGGTTCATCTGAATCTTCAGATGTACTGCTGTCTTGTTTAGCATAGAAATATTTTCTGTTGAACTTCTTTCCCTTTTTCCAGTTCTTTTATTTATTCTTTTCTGACTCTTGAGCCTGATTCCTTGCTTTCTTGTGAGGACACTTAGCAGCATAGTGTCCAACTCTTCCACAGTTAAAGCACTTGAAAGGAAGTTTACCTTTGTATTTACCTAAACCTCTGTCCAGTTTCTTAACAAATTTTGCTTCTTCTTCATCTGAGCAAGAGCATATTTCTTCCTCTTCTTCTTTCTTCTTTTCTGTTTTAAAAGCTGCTTCCCTCGAACTTGGTTTCTTCTGTGGGAGCCTCATTTCATAGGCTATTAGATTTCCAAGTATCCGGTTCATGGTCAAAGTCTCCCAATCCGCTATCTCTTCTATTGCAGATACCTTGGGATTAAATCTGGATGGGAGTGATCTTAGAATCTTTTGCACAACTATACTTTCTCGTATGGTTTCTCCAAGAGCTTTCATATTGTTAACAATTTCTGCAACTTTTAAGAAGAAGCTGCCAACATCTTCATCATCATTCATTTTTAAGTTTTCAAACCGGGCTCTATATACTTGAAGTTTGGCAGTTTTTACTTTCTGGTCTCCCTCATGTATGTCTTCAAGAGTATCCCATATTTTCTTGGCAGTGTCTTTGTGCATTACTTTAATAAACTCTGCTTCACATAATCCATTCAAGATGGCATTCATGGATTTTGCATTAGCTACAAAGCTTTCTTTAGCTTCTTTCTCTGTATCAGTTGACTTCGGGGCATATCCTAATCGCACAGCAGCCCAGGCTTCTACTCCTAGTGACATTATGTATGTCTTCATTCTGATTTTCCAGAAAGCATAATTTTCACCAGTGAAGAAAGGGGCTTTATTGGTTGAGCATCCTTCTTTACTAGCCATCTTGGGAAACTAGGATCTCCTTTCAGTTGTTAGACTTGTACAAAGGAACCCACTCTGATACCAATTGTTGAATCTCTAATTAAACTGAGAGGGGGGGGGGGGGGTGAATCAGTTTCATACATTCCTGATCTTTTAACCTTTTCAATAAACTTATTTACACCTTCATTTCAAACTCTATTTGATGTGAGAGTAATCTTAGAATGTAATCTGAAAGTATTAGTTTAATAGAGCAGTAGACTTAATTTGAGAGCAACAGGTATTAAGCAAATGATACATATCAGATCAATACATAAATATCATGCACAGAGACTCCAGATATAAGTGGAAACCCATAAAGGGAGAAAACCACATCTTATTATTGTTGTGATGCAAAGGCAAGCTCCAACTCCCTCTCACCACTGTTTTTCTGCAGGCACCAACCTACAGGAGGCTCCTACCTCAATTCTGCAAGCTACAAATTGCAAGGAAGCACCAACTCCCTTCAGTTTTCTGCAGGCACCAACCTACAGGAGGCTCCAACCTCAGTCAGCTACAACTGACGACTATCAAGCTGCAACTTGATAGGGAAGCTCCAACTTCCTCAATTTATAAAACTGAATGTTTGCTGATTTTCTTCAGATATCAGCTCTGTTCTGTAGCTTCTCTTAATCTTCTCTGCCTTCTATATTCTGAATTCTCTCTATATATGCTCTCTCCCTTGCTCAAAAAAAAACACACACTCTGTATATAAAGATGATATTATTTATAGATTTCCTCACATGACTGTCTGTATTCTGCTTGGAATTCGAAATGGAAAGTCATGTCTCTTTTCCTTCTGCCTTCTCACTCCTTTTATCAGCTTACTCAGAAATTATAACTGTAGGTGTCAATTTGTACATTACAGTGGGAGTTTGTTTTCTCTCGGAGACTTGCCAATGCATCACAAACAATAAAAATAATTAAACCATTTACATTCGAATTACAATGTGAATTCCAGCTCAACTCATTTAGTCTTTTGAATTGGTACACATTTGTCTTTTCTTTGGCTGTCTTTGTCTTTTCTGTGACTGTGTTTTATCTCCTTTCGGCTCTGTTTGCTCTTCTGTCCTCTGTTGTGGTGTAACTGCTGCATACGTGTAATTGTGCTTTTATATCTGCTGACTGTAATCTGGAGGAACTCCAATCCCTTTTATGCCATTAGTGTCTTGTTGATGTGGAAGCTCCGCAAGCGGAACGAACATATATTACAGTCGTTGTATATTAATAATCGCCCTCCACCTTAAGCCGAGGCCCCTGGGTTTACAGACCACGCGGCATATTTTAATACAATCGCCCTTTATATATGTAACAGCGCCTTTTGATACAACTTAAATCAACTCTCGACATCCTTATATAAGGTTTTAACAAACAACTGCTGCTTCTACTATAATCAATGAATAATCTTGATAATACTTAACAAATGCTCTTTCGGGCCCACCTTGTCACGCTTTCCGATGCACTGACTCTCCTCCGATTGCGATTGATCGCTCCTGCTCCGATTCCGATTCAATCGGAAATCGCCAATCGATTGAATTGTTATCACTCAACTATTGCAGCTCCAATGTGCTCCGATTTCGATTCAATCGGAAATCGCCAATCGATTGAATTGATATCACTCAACTATTGCAGCTCCAATGTGCTCCGATTTCGATTCAATCGGAAATCGCCAATCGATAATTGCAATGCGCTTCCACCTTTGGACTTTTCACAATTTCCGATCCGATTGGGGAGGGGTCCCACCTTATAAAACTTTGTTTTATGTGCTCCATAATATATATGCTTTGGACCATTACAGAATATGAAATGCGTGACATTTATATGTATTGTGATGAATATTATATATATATATATATATATATATATGTGTGTGTGTGTGTGTGTGTGTGTGTGTCCGCCAGCGGGTTAGGCGATTCCCAGAATAATGTTTATGAATTATGTTAATTCTATACCGCCGGTTGGAGTGTGCGATTCCCGGAATTTGGTTTTGCATTATATGCGTAACGCCCGGCTTGGGGTATGATTCTCGGAATTATATATCTGTCCTCCGGGTTGGGCGATTCTCGGAATTATGTTTGTATATGTTATATGTGCTCCGCTTGCATATAACTGATATATATGTTTATATATTTTGCCGCTGGAGTGAAGCGGTTCCCGGAATAATGTTTGTATAAGTTATATGTATAATGCCTGGTTGGAGAGTGTGATTCCTGGAATTTTATAACGGCTCTGCTTCTGCCTCTGCCTCTGCTGCTTCAGCTCTGCCTCCTTTTCCATCAATGACAATATTTCCAACACATCAATTGTTACTTTTCCTTTAGTTACTCTATCCAATTTAGGCCTCTTATTGTAAATGATTTTAAATTTTGTCTCTGTGGTAGTTTCTACATTATGTTCTGGCTGTTTTGCAACTTCCAAAGGATGACTAGTATTCCTATGGTTTACTGCCTCTGTTAAAGTATTCTCAATCCAGTCAATTTGATTAGAAAATTTCTCTATATCTGGATTTGACTCATGGATAAAGGATGCAAATTTACATTTTACCCTTAGTTTACTTAAGATCCCTTATGGATCATAGTTCCATGGAAAGCTTTCTTCTAATTTGTATTCCTATAATTGACTTGCTGCTTCTTTTTCTGCTTCTCTTTGATTACATATGAAAGGCCCAATTTGATTTTTTACTTTAAACTGAGTCTTTTTATTGGCTGCCATAAAATTAATTGAATTTGAATTTAGGATTTTCCTAATGTATTCTAAGGCAAAGATCCTCATAGATGGATGCTTAGGTAACTTGTAGGGTAATAAGTTAGAACCAAAAACTCTGATTTCAGTGAATTCCTTATATAAATACCAATCTCCTATTTTTCTTTGCTTTGATAGCTACAAAATTATCTTCATTTCCTCACTAATTCTAGGTTGCTCTACTTTTGTTAAGATGGTGGTCAATGGATGCACAAATAACTCAGCAAACTCTGAAAAACTAAATTTTGTCCCTTCCTTTTTGAGTACAGATGTCTAGAAGACAATTGATAGAGGTTTTCCTTCTATATCCAATTTTTGAAGTGAAATAGGAAAGTTCTCTGATTGGAAAAATAGAAACAAGTGTAAACGATAAAAGGTATCTGAATAACCCTTCCAGCTGCAAATTAGACAACTGGAAATGAATGCTATCAGCTATAAAACCAACATAGTCAAATATAACTGAGGGTGATTGTCGTGGAGAAAATGTAGACAAAAATCCCAATATTGACTCATTAGTATGTTCATCGGTGAAATACCAAAGTATAAAGGAAAGCATGGAGATAACATGCCTTGAACCTTCAGGGAATTTGGCAGTGGAATATGGAGGGTTTGATTTTGGGATTTCAACATGCAGAGGCATGAAAGTTTGGAAAATCATAAACCTTTTAGGAAAGTCTAAGTTAATTTATAACTTAGTGAGGGCTTCAATAGATAATGGGACTGCTTGTGGGTATGATTGAAGCTACAAAATTTGGTTTATAGACTCTGTTGTAATGGTAAATAGGACCTCTTTGTTTGCATTGACAATAGCTCTTTGTTCAGGGATGTATTACTAGTGACACAGTCTGATAAGTTCTTGACAAGGGTGTGTCACGGGGACTACATATTTGGGTAAATTGGATTCCCAAATTTGAACATCTTCTTGATCATCTAGGGATTTTTCAAAACACCAATTGTGTATGTCTAACAAATTGAACTCAACTATAGGACCAGATATTTTGTAGTCAATGTCTGCTAGAGGAATATGCTCAATATCAATAACTAGAGGCTGCAATGGGTTGACTACAATGGCAGTATTTGGAGTCATGGCAGGAGTAGCTTAGGGAGTATTGGAACCTTCATATTTGTTTGCACTCTGTTTTTTAGGCATTTTTATTGGCTTCTACAAGATTAAAATATTTATAGAGGCAATTTTACTATGATAGAGGCTAGATTAGGCAATTTCAACAAGATAGAATGCTTCTCTGGTTTTTATAGTCAACTGGGTTTCTAAAATGAGGTTTTAAGGCTTAAAAATTGATCAAACACAAAAAAACAAGGGTTTTCTAAGTTTCTTGACTGCAAATTGGGCTCAAACTTTGATAAAAAAAGGTTTTTCAGAAGATACAGGGCATGTGCAGAGAATTTCTGGCTTTTAGAGCTTGAAATTGACCCTAAAACTGTGAAAAAAGGATAACTTTCTTTGAAAATAGTGCGCAGCAGATTCTAGGATTCCTAGACAAATTTTGCCAGGGTTTTGCCTATTTCTGGGACTTTTTGGGCAATTGAATTTAACCAATTTCTTAATCTTAGGACAAATTTTTTTTTTTTAAAGGTCTTTTGAATTGATTGTAGGTTAAATTCCGAGAAAAATACCTGTATTTGACGCCAGTATATGTTTAAACAGGGTATACTTTAGTCTTCTAGTCGACTTGGTTTCTTCGGAGGTTGAACTGGAGCAATATAGCTCCTCTGCAGTCTTTTACAGATTTCTAGGGCACTTTCAGATGTTTTGGATGTAAAAAGTAGCAAGAAATGGCTATCATGGGGCTCAGCGCAAGTTTATACAGTCGGGAGGGAAAACAATGGTTCAAATGTGAAAGATAGGTAAAAATGCATATAAAAAGGTTTTATTAAACAGTATTTGCATTAACCCTTTGGTATTAATTACAGGTCACGTCATGGCGGTAAGGTGGTTTTTGATTTATTGAAAGGGAAAAGACCGGTGGTAATCGCGTGGGTTTTTAGTGGTAAGCAGTTTTTAATGAAAACCCACGTGATCCAACCATAAGAGGCCACGCGAAGGGGAGGGTTTATCGCGAAACTGCCCATTTCGTGTGGAAATTGTGTTGGAGCAGTTGTGCAAATTATTCACGCGATATCGCTTCTCGATCGTTGGATCAAAAGCTTTGAAGTGAAGGGCTGAGATTTCTCGGGAGCTGCATCGGGATGGAAAGGTGGGACCAGGTTGGTTTAACTGCAGTGGAAGGGTGTAATATGGGTTTAAAACTTTATAATAAATCGAGGAGTATAGGTTTAAAATGTATATATATGGGTTTAGTTATGTAAAGCGGCGGGATAAATATTTATTAAAACATATGATAATGTTTTAATAAATATACAAGGTGTGATTAATGGTTTAAAAAATATACAAAGTGCGGGCGGGTTAGGACTGCAACATTTAAAAAATGTTTCGCAAATGTGCATAATGATACGTTATTTTTTATAGTTTTTTAACTTTTTTTGAATAATTAAACAACTATAGGGCAGGATATTTGTATATGGGTAATCTTTTAGACCAAAGGAATTTTTATTTTGGGATTTTCATTTAAGCACAGGGGATAATATATTTTGGTCAAAAGCTTATAATAGTGGGTTTTTTGGGGTTTATTAGATATAATGGAATTAATAAATAGGAAAGGGTATCTCCTAGGGATTTAATAAAATATGTTAAAAGTTAATATGAGAGGAGAGTGCTCATCTTTGTATTTCTTTGAATAATACTTAGGATAAATGAGATTTTGTGGGGTTTTATGAATGTTTATGAAGGGATGAAATTAATTATTCTAGGGTTACAATTTTACTAAGTAAGAGTGTGTTTTTACTTAGGAAAAAGGGGTCTTAGTACATGAACGAAGGATAAATGATGATAAATGATGATTTAACATAAGAACTCAATATTTTCAACTAACCAGTCATAGAGCCTTAGGTCCGGTCCAAACAAAAGTCAGAGAAATGCTCTGAGCCTGTTTGACTGACAGCTTAGAATACTGAATACTCATGGGGGAGGGGAAATTAGTGATTTTTCTCGATGATGTATTATTTACATGATTTCTTCACTACTTTCTACCTACCCAATCTTGTATTTCTAACATTTTTTCTTCATTTTGTAGATGCATTTAGGCTTGCAACCTTAAAAAAATTTCTTTCAAAGCATAAAACTAATCTAAATCTACCTTATTTCATTTGAGGGCTCAAATTAAACTGTTAAGCTCCTCATTATTCTCTACCTATCTACTGATTTGTCAATTTTAAACTTTTTGACAAATCTTTATTCACTATCTAAAACCTGAAATTGAAACATAAAAAGTTAAGATTAAGTTGTTTAACTGATCATGGATTATGGCATTTATTGACACTCTGCACATAATCATTTATTCTTTGGAGTAAAAAGTAAAAGTAGTGGCATTTGGATTTGCTCACTTTTAGGTTTTTATTTCTCTTTTTTCTTTTGGGGTTTATAATTTTCTAAGTCCTTGGATCATTCTTTTAGGACTTTTTACCCTTTTTTATTTTTTATTATTTTTCATTTTTTCAAAATATGGGAAAACAACTTGCAAAATGCAAGGTATGTACATATTTACAAGACTTATCAAAGTCAAATTCAAAATTTTATGAACCCTATTATTATAGGACCCTAACACATATTAAGCCTTGGTTTATATGTGTCAATGTCAGTATTGATTCATTACCATCAACTAAAACTATATTTCTTACTTATTCTAATTCTATCTTCTTTTGTCACCATATTATGATCCTTTAGAGCTAGGAAATGGGACATGTCCCCCATGGCTTGCATGTTTATACCCTGTATCTTGAGCATGTGACATGCTAGGACATGTGCAGGGAATGCATTTTGACATGTGCTCTAAACCAAGAGAAGTGCTAAAATGCATGCTTGACATGTGCCCTAGCACTCCCCCAATGTATTCAAACTAGTTAAGAACTCTCCATGATAGAGCATTCCTTGCTGAGGTGGAGGAGACTTCATACAAATATGCGCTACCATTGGAGATTTGGAGGCTATGATGTGCTTAGAGGCAAGGGGATTAACAAGCCCCATGCTTAGTGGGGAATTCATGGGGTAGTGTGCATTATTCTACAGTAATTAACCACGAGCTCCTCTCCAAATTTACTTCATCTTCTTCTTATGAAAGGAATTGGAGCACACATGAATTCACACACATCAAAGACAAGACTTGAGCAATGTGAAGCATAGACAATGGTGTATATAAACACCAACATCAGTCTTATAAAATGAGTGGCAAGTGGTTGAAGGGAAATTCAAATATATAGGATGTATTTCTCAATGATACAGGTTTGGAAAATAACATTGAGTTGGCATTAGTGAACTTGTATATTGATGAATTAGTGTTAGATCCAAAGTCATCTTCCAGACTCATAGATATAGATATTGGATTAAATAAAGAGAGATTAGTGACAATTGTGGTGATCTTGATGATTTTGACATTAAGGAGGATGAATAACAATCTATAAGATTCTTCTATTGATAATTCTAGCATCTCTGCATTTTGTATTTTCGATTATCATTCCCACCTATAGTATTAATTTCTATCAATCTAATACTGATAAAATTTAATTTTGATGACATCAAATGATGATAAAATGTGATGTTGAATTACTAAATAAAAAATTCACAGGTCAGCTCTACGAAAGAGTCTGAAACAGGAGAGTCTGGCTCTGTGGAACGCTCTACATTCTCAGTACAGCTCAATCAATATATAGCATACATGGATATAGGGAAGTTAGAACCATACCCTAAGAAATAGAAACTAATTCCTATCCTAAGGTTTCGTGAACTAACTCTCACTAATTAAGCATTCTCCATTATCTTTCAACACTCCCCCTTAAAGGAGAAGGGGTTCACAAATATGCCTAACATCTCCCTAAACATTTCAAAATTAATTTAACCAAGAGGCTTAGTGAAAATGTTAGCAACATTATCGCATGTTTTACAATATACAAGATGGATTTCTTTAGATTGAACTTTCTCCCTGAAAAAGTGGAATTGTGTATCAATGTGTTTAGTGTTCTTGTGAAACACCGAATTATTATAAAGTTTGATTGAGCTCTGGTTATTGCATCTGATAATTGTTGCATCTTTCTGTTCTTCCCCAATATCTTGGAGAAGTCTCTGCAACCAAACTGCCTCACATGTTGTTGTGCACATAGCTTGATACTCTTCTTTCGCTGAAGACAAGGAAACTATGTTTTGTTTCTTACTGCTCCATGTAATCACCCCGGATCCAATGCTGAATGCATAACCTATTATGGATCTTCAGTCATTTACATTTCCAGCCCAATCGAAATCTGTAAACCATGACAATCTAACATTAGAAGAATCAGTATAAATAATACCATAATCTACAATTCCTTGTAGATACCTTAAAACCCCTTTCGTTGCATTCCAATGACTCTCAAGTGGCTTGGACATGTATTGGCCAAATCTGGTCTAGTAGTGGTTAGGTAGATTAAACTCCCAACCAGTTGTCGATAGAGTGTCGCATCTACCTCTTTAGAGCCATACTCTGAAGTTTAATGTTCTGTTGTAATGGTATTTTTGCAGCGTTACACTGATCCATCTTGAATCTTTCCAATAGAATTCTGACATACTTACCCTGGCACAGAAAAATTTGTCCCGAATCTCTCCAGATCTCAAGACCCAAACAATATCTTATTTCACCAAGGTCTTTCATTTCGAACATTTATGACATTTGTTGCTTGATTTCTTTGATTAGATTAATGGCCTCACATGTAATAATTAGATCATCTACATACAAAGAAATCAACACTATACGCCCCTTTTCATATTTCACATTATACAAATTAGGGACATTTTTACTTTTGTTGTAACCATGTTGCAGAAAGAATGAATCTATCTTTTCATACCATGACCTGGGTGCTTGTTTCAGTCCATATAATTTTTTTTTTAATCTACAGACTAAATTTTCTTTCCCTTTCTAGACAAACCCCTCAGGTTGCTCTAAGTAAACCTCCTCTTTCAACTCCCCATTTAAAAATGCAGATTTTACATCTAGTTGTTGAATCAACTAGTGCTTTCTAGTAGCTAAAGCAATCATCACTCTGATAGTGTTTAGTTTAGCTATGGGGGTGAAGGTTTCCTGATAATCAATACCTTCTTTTTGTGAATACCCCTTTGCTACCAATCTAGCTTTTAATTTATCTATGGTTCCATTTGCATTAATCTTGGGTTTATACAACCATTTACAGCCTATGGTTTGTTTCCGTTCCGGTAGTTCAACTAGCTCCCAAGTGTTGTTTTTTAGAATAGATTCATAATTCTGATCCATAGGTTCTTTCCATTCATTACATTGATTTTCTTCTCTATAACTAGAAGGTTCAACAACATTCATCATACTAGTTATAAAGGCATTTTCCCTATATCTACCAAGAAATTGAATCTGCCTGTACTTGATCTTCTGAGTGTTGGTGTAGCTTCCAACCTATTCTGAATATCCTTTGAAGGACTCAGCTCAATTGTTGTATCTGAGATTTCTGCTTCTGCCTTATGCTGCTTCTCATGGTTGTTTCCTGCTTCTTCACTTCCTTCCACCAAAAACGGAATGTCCCATTCCTCATTGTTTTTATCAGATTCATCATAAACCTGCTCATGGAACATGATATCTCTACTAACAAAAATCTTATGAGTAGATGGATTAAACAATCTATAAGCTTTACATTGTGAACAATACCCTACAAAGATACATTTGTTGGCTTTTGAATCTAATTTTCTTCTGTCTTCCTTTGGAATGTGAGCAAATGCTTTAGATCCAAATACTCTCAAATGTTTTACTTCAGGCTTGAATCCATATAATGCTTCAAAAGGAGTTTTAAACATGAGACTTCTTGTAGGACTCCTATTTTTTAAATAAACTACAGTATTCAATGCTTCAGCCCAAAAACCATTCGAAAGATCCTTACCTTTCAACATGCTCCTAGCACACTCCACCAATGTTCTGTTCTTTCTTTCCGCTACTCTGTTTTGTTGAGGAGTATGGGGTATTGTGAATTGCTGTAATATTCCATGGTCTTTACAATACTTGGTAAGTTCATCCTTCCTATATTCTCCCCCTTGATAAGAGCGGAGAATTTTAATGTGCTTCCCTGTTTGCTTCTCTATCAAATATTTGAACTGATTAAAGTATTCAAATGTGTGACTTTTCTTACTCATAAAATATACCCAAGAAAACTGTGTGCCGTCATCAACAAATAGTAGAAAATACAGTGCACCTCCTAATGACTTTGTTTGCATGGATCCACATAGGACAGTGTGCACTAATTCAAGTATCTCTCTCTTTTTCTTTTCTACTCGAACAGGGAATTCTTATTTATGCATCTTTCCTAACCCACAGGCATCACAATCATTATGCAATTGTTTTAATATAGGAAGAGCTCTTACCATTTCCTTTTTCTAAAGTAACAGCAAATCGTTGAAGTTGATGTGACCAAGTCTCTGGTGCCATAGCTCTTCTGTAGTCAAAATTGATGTTGTCAAAGCTTGATCTGGTGTTGTCCTCACATTCAAATTGTACAAACCTCCTATTCAAATTCCTGACGCAATAGTCTTCATGCCATCCAACAAATATTTAATATAACAATTAGATTTTAAAAATTCTGCCTTGAGATTTTGATCTGTAATCATGGATACAGAAATAAAATTCTTTGTAACTCTAGGTACATACATTACATTTTGAATATGTCTGATATGACCATCAGGAAAAATAACAGGAATGTTCTCGTACCCTTTGATCTGATAACCTCTATCATCGCCAAGGTATATTGTGCTTCATTGTTGGTTTCTTTAAAATCTTTGAACCACTGTCTGTTCCCTTTCATATGTGTGGATGCTCCTGAATCCACATACCAGATGTTTTCTTCAACATTTTCATCAAAGTCTTCCATGAACAATCTGAAGTCCTAAACATGGTCATCATCTATGAAATGACTTGCATGTCTTTTATTCTTTTGTTGTTCTTCATGAAATTTATTTTTCTTGCACTCCTTAGCCATATGACCGATTTTTCCGCAATAAAAACATTTTATTACAGAGTCGATTTTATTTGAATACATACCTTGAGCTTGATTAAATATTTTCTGTGGATTTCCTCCATTTTGCTGTGATGGATTTCCTTTTGCTTTGAAGAATTTCTTCTTTGCCATTAACGCAAGATCTATACTCGGGGTTTTAGAGTCAATATTCTTTCTTCTTCTTGCATTAGTATTCCTGTTAGTTCTTCAAAAAAAGACACAATTTATTGTTCTAACTTCTAAACTTATGGTTTATTTGTATTAAATATTCTATTTTCTTATGTTTGATTATCATTAATGTAATAACTAGTTGTATCAATAATTTGTGAATATTCTAAACAAATTAGATCTTTATATCTATATTTCATTTTTCTATCTTGATTTGTTTTTTTGTTTATGATTATAAAAAATGTACACCATGTCCTATTTTGGAGCTTCACATGTCCCATGGTAAATACTTGTATCGACATGAACTAAATGCTTTTTTTTCCCATACTTGTATCGACATGAACTAAATGCTTTTCTTTCCCATACTTGTATTGACATCAAGTAAATGTTTTTTTTTTCCAATGTCATGTGCCTTAGCTTCAAATCTTTTGATTGATTCAAATTTTCCCATCATTACAATCAACTAAAAATTTATTGCTTATTTATTCTACTTCTAGCTTCCTTTTCTAATCCTAGACTGCTATCTCCAGACAAGCAAAATTGAACCAGTTAAATTTTTCCAAGGTTCATAGCAAATTTGTTTTGAGGGCATCATCATTAAAAATGTTTTGTGGGTTTCTGTTTCATGATGTTTTTTTATTTTCTTCTGGTAATCAAAACCATGATTGCTTTTTAGTTGTTTTATATCTGGATGAACTGTCTGCCTAGTAGCCCCTGCCACTAATGCCCGTAACTCAACTGCCCATTCTATGTCTCCCTTCCGGAAGTCTGCCTCCATCCGGTGAGTTGAAATAGTATGAGGTGGGTAAGTGTGCATCCCACATATCTTCTCATGCTTCCCGGTCTTCTTGTCATCCCATTCCATTTCCAAGGCCTCCCAATTTGTGGTGACTTTTCCCAAAGTAATCAGCCATTACACACCCAATACCACATTGGTATCTAGTATGTTAACCACGAAAAATTGGTCGTTCACTGTGTAGGTGCCCATCGTAATAGCCAGCTCTGGAAAATACCTGGCACACTGCATCGTTTGATCTCCTGGGACCAACACTGAAAATCCATCGAAGCTCTCTGTTGGTATGCCTCTCCTCTCAACCATCTGTGCATCGATGAAGTTGTGGGTTGCCCCACTATCTACCAGAACTGAAACTAGTTTCCCCCACACTGTCCCTCGAACCCGCAGCATTAGATACTTGGGTACTCCTTGCAATGCTGCAAGGGTCCCCCCTATGGGTGCAAAAGTTGCACCTCCTACCCCTGGAGGTGGAAGTGGCAAATGATCTTGCTCTGTCTAAATGTCTCATGCCTCTCCATCCTCATATTAATCCTCTTCCACGCTACTCTCGGAGAAGAATTCAATGAAATGTGCTTTGCCAGAAGCACATTTGTGACCTGGTGCCCACGGCTCTTGACAGGTAAAGCATAACCTCTTCTTCTTCAACTCCCTCCGAGCATCATCATCGAGCTGTACCCTACCCTGATTCCCCTTTGGAGGCGGAATCCTCACATCCTTCCCTTTTGGTTGGAAAACCTGTTTCTGGGGGTAAGGCACTAGAAAATTTGGCAGAAATTTCGACGGCCAAATCGTCGCTATTCCGACACATAGTCGTCGCAAGAGCGACAGTTCGAGGGCGGGAAAAATGTGGTTTACCATACTGTCACAGTTTTGACGCAACTAAAAAGTGTCGCACTATCGACACTTTTTCCGTCGCTTCCAAACAAGCGTCACTCTTCCGAAGTTTCCCAATCCGTTGCACTTCTGACCTTTATAAACTGTCGCACTTCCGACGAAATTTGGTCTGACGTTTAGAATGTCGCTCTTCCGACGTCTGTAAACTGTCACAATTACGACGAAATGTGGTCCGACGTTTTGAACGTCGCTCTTCCGACGTTTCAATTCCGACGCTTACAAGATGTCGGAATTGCGACGGCAGGTTCAATTTTAAAAAAAAAATGAAACTTTAAAAGAGGAAAAACGTTGTTTTGAATATATTATATGAAGTAAAACAGTCCATGAAGTCATTACATTTTCACATCTGAAGATTTGAACCCAAATATCCATCCAGAAAAGTGGAAGTCCCACCCCAGAAAATGATAGAAAAATACCCCATGTCACATACAGGGACATGATATAAAACCCAGTAACCGTCCACATGGAGATTATCGACAATCTGAGAAAGCATCCAAATATGCCCGAGGCATCTATAAGAAAGTGAAATAGCAGTATGTAGAATAGTAAAGCAACAGATAGAGTACCGATGTCCATTGTTCCAAATATAAATTAAAGTACCCAAAATCCTTGAACAGAGAAAAACGCTAATCATGTGAGGAGTGTGATATGTCCAAAATATAAAAATACCATGAGACCATATCAATAAACCAGCAACATAGACCAGCATCGCTAGTTTTGAAGGCAGAGTGATAAACATTAATCATTTTTTTTTCACAAGAGAAAAAACGTTGTTTTGAATATATTATATGAAGTAAAACAGTCCATGAAGTCATTACATTTTCACATCCGAAGATTGGAACCCAAATATCCATCCAGAAAAGTGGAAGTCCCACCCCAGACAGTGATAGAAAAATACCCCATGTCACATACAGGGACTTGATATAAAACCCAGTAATGGTCCACATGGAGATTATCGACAAATCTGAGAAAGCATCCAAATATGCCCAAGGCATCCATAAGAAAGTGAAATAGCAGTATGTAGAATAGTAAAACAACAGATAGAGTACCGACGTCCATTGTTCCAAATACAAATTCAAGTACCCAAAATCCTTGAACAGAGAAAAACGCTAATCATGTGAGGAGTGTGATATGTCCCAAATATAAAAAGACCATGAGACCATATCAATAAACCAGCAACATAGACCAGCATCGCTAGTTTTGAAGGCATAGTGATAAACATTAATCATTTTTTTTTCACAAGAGAAAAAACGTTGTTTTGAATATATTATATGAAGTAAAACAGTCCATGAAGTCATTACATTTTCACATCTGAAGATTGGAACCCAAATATCCATCCAGAAATGTGGAAGTCCCACCCCAGACAGTGATAGAAAAATACCCCATGTCACATATAGGGACTTGATATAAAACCCAGTAACGGTCCACATGGAGATTATCGACAATCTGATACTCTTTAACTGTTACTCTTTGACCTCTTTAACTGATACTCTTTAACTGCTCTGATACTCTTTGACCTTTGTTCATCCTTTTATCCTTTTTATCATGATATACTGTGGTAAATAGGCAAAAATTTATGTAAGGATAATTTCTTACAAAAGTTCCATCATTTCTTCCCACCTTTGAACTTCTGGCACTTTGGTCCTTTGCAACTTTCTTAGTGTTTCATCAACCTCAGTATATCTGAAGAAATTAGGCTGATTTGGGAATAAATTCAATTTACTTCATGCTCAAGATAAAATAAATTCTCCAATCTATCATGAAGGTTTTTCCCTGTAGGCAATGCTGCTGTTGATGAACTGGTTGAAGAACTAGCTTGATTATCAACATATTTGTCCAATTTTTCAACATAACTATCAAGGTCCATTAGCTTATCTTCTACAACTATAGGACTGGGCAATCCTCTATTTAACAAAATATTCAATCTTTCTCTGAAGGCAATGATTTCTTCTTGCATATCTGAGCACCTTCGTTCTAAATTCTGTACCAGATTTCTTTTAGTAAAAACTCTCTTTATTTCCAGAATTGTTCCGGTCCTGTCTTGAATACCAATTTCTGCAAGTTGATTCTTAGTTTGAGTATTCAAAAAATGTATAAGTCTATTGGCCTCTTCTGGCATATTTCCCAACTCTTGTCTTTATCTCTCAATCTCATCCAGAGCCAATTTAACTAAGTTATTATGTTCATCCATTATCTGAATTGAGGACCAAAAATCCTTTATTTATTGAATGATATTATCCCAAATAATTTCATTTATTTCTTTTAAAGGTTTCTCCAATGTGAGATCCTTTTCCAATGCTTTGACTGTTTTTTCTAATTTGTTCACTTCTCTTTTTTTATCAGCAACACTCATTTTTGAAAGATCATATTTATGTTCTAGAGTGGCCAATTGTTCCTTTGTTTTGTGAAGCTCTATGGCCTGAATGTTCATATCTTCCATTGAATTTGTTAATTCATCAGTGTTCAAATTTGCAGTGTTGCTCTGTGACAATTCTGCTGGCTGACTTGTTGTTGTTGTACCTGTCACTACTCCTGCTGTAGATACTAGAATATTTACCTACTTATCTTTTAATGCATTCTCAAGCTCTTTTTTAGTTGCAGTAAGTTGCTCATTCAATTTTAAGAGCAAATCCATTAGTTCTTCCTCAGAATTTTGTTTGATGATTTCTGCAGTCTGTGGATGTCTTGAGGCCGGTAACTTTAATTGTTTTCTCAGAGCTGCAATATCATCATCTTTTCTCTTGATCAAAACTTCAATACCTTTCACATATTTAGGATTATGACCCAAACCAATGATTATTTCCTCTAAAGTTTTGATTCTATTATCCTTAGCCTGGGAGGAGGCTTTTTCAAGCTGCAACTATGTATTAGTATTATCCAAAGAATCCTGCAACTTATGGGTCATCATTAATTTATCCGTCAGAGTAGAATAAATCATCTCACCTATTTGCTTGTGTAGCTCAATTTGATCTAAAGGATGGATATCCTTTGCTAAGACTTCAAAATTAGTCCTAACGTAATCTTCAGCTGTCTGAGGCTACTGCACCTTGGGCTTCAAATGGCTCATTAACATCTTACCCTGTTGGATGTCATAAGCTGACATCAATCTTTCTTGATTTTTCGGAGCCATCTTCAAAAATTAGTTGTACACTTGAAGTCTAAGTGGATCGTTCCTGGCCTTTATATTGATGAATGTTCTTTTGATGTCCCAGGCAGTTTTTACTGGAGGTTTGAAAGAAGATATTTTTGCACTTTGTTGCCTCTGTATTCCCTATTTTTGAAAATTAGTGGATGTCCCACTACCTGTACCTGTTTGCTGACTGTCTTCTCTTCCCTGGCTGTCAGGGATTTCCTGAAATGATTCATCTTCTGGAAGGGGAGTTAATTTCTGCCTTTTAACATCTTGTTGTTCAGAAGAGCCACCAATAGGAGTAGTTGTTTCAGCCTCTCTCTTTTTGCCCTTTTCTATATTCAGAGGAGTTTATAAAATAGAAATTTCTGGCTCACTGATCTGAGTAGGAGGAATTTGTCCTTGACCTTGTTCTTTAGAAGTCTCTGGTTACGCTGTCATTATGAATTTTTCAATTATTTGTATATCAGGCTCCTTTTCTTTTCCTTTAGATTCTACTGCTACTGTACTAATCTCCCGCAAATTTTGTTGTAAAGTCCTGGCTGAAGAAGATCCCTGCACCTGTCCAAAAGATTCTAGGTCAAGTATCTTTTCAAGATCTTTCATTACATTTTCAACATTGACCTGCTCACTATCATTTTCAACCAATGTCCCTTCTATCCATTCATCCATATTAGCATATTGTTCTATTTCTGGGATTCTTTGATGGATGTACGGTGACTGTTTATTTTTCATTCTTGTATCACAGATAAAGTTGTTTGGATCATAAGGCACCCAGTAGAAACTCTTTTGTAGTCTGAGATAGTCTTCTAAAATACTTTCGGCTTCCTTTCCATCTTCCCTAGAGTTACAAATGAAGGGACCTAATTGGCTCTTGATCCTGAGTTGAGCCTTTTTCTTTGCATTGCAAAAATGAACTATATCTGAATTATTCATCTACCTGAAATATTCTAATGCAAAGAGTCTCATTGGGACATACTTGGGCAGTTTGAATGGGCATAATTCACATCCATATATCCTGATCTCTGTGTAGTTTTGCTATAGGTACTAGTCACCTATCTTGTAATGCTTTGAGAGCTGAATGATTTTCTTGATTTCATTGTTAATTCTAGGAGGAGAGACTCCTGTCAACAAGGTAGTTGCAGGATGAAAAAAAAGGTCGACAAAATCATTATAGGAATAAGGAGAATCAGAGGAATTGTGAGTAATGGCAGACCAAAAGATGACTGACCTAGGATTCCCTTTGGCATCAAGTTTATTAACATAAAAAGGGAAATTTTCTGACTGAAAGTAAATCATGAGATGATATATGACAGAAGAATACTTAAATACTCTCTCATTCTCAAATCTCATGAACTGATCATGGATTTTGTCAGCAATATAAGATGCAAAATCGTACTTGACAGTAGGAGGTTGTCCAGGGGTAAAAATGGATAACAATGCTAGGGTTAATTGATCAACATACTCACTAGTATTGAAGCCCATTATGGAAGATATCATGTTTAAAATAAGTCTACCCTCATCAGTAAAGAAAGTATAACCATAAGGGGGAGGGTTTTTAGGCTGATGCTCTGGTAACATGAAGGTTTGGCATAGGCGGTTTAACTCTTCATGGGATAACTTAGTAGATTTCTCAAGTAATTCAACCATGGACAGGGGAGTGAGAGCTTGACCAGGTTGGAATTGTAGCATTTCATTTATGGACTGATCAGTTATTGGGAAAGGGACATTTTGACTTGGGGATAAAACTTCTCGTTGGTCGGGATCATAATTTGCGTAGCAATAATGGATTAACTCAGGAAAAATATGGACTGAGGGGAGAAGGTACATAGGAAGATTTGATTCCCAAAGTCCAAAGATGTCAGAACCATTCAAATAATTGTCTCTGCAGTGGCAAAATATTCGAAGAGGATTCTCACTGAGACACAAGTCCTTAATTTGAAAATCCATATCGGCTAAAGGAAAATAATCCAAGTCCTTGTGAGGGGCATTGATGGGCACGACATTCAGAGCTACAGGAACTTCCATTTCTGGTTCTTGTGGATTCATAAATGGAATTTTGGGGTTTTTGTGGAAAAGGGGCACAATTACCAGTTTTGGGAATATAATTGCAGTTCTGGGAACGAAAAAGACCAAACTGAACTTCTTTTCAGACCTTAGTGCAGAATTAAAACTAAAACCAAGATTTTTTACAGATTTTAGCGGGGAATTGGAATAAATACCTGTTTACGGGAAATGAAACGTGTTTAAATAGGCACTGGTTATGACAGAAGAACCCTGAAATACTCGGCTTCAATTCTCTTCAGCAAGGTAAAGGTCAGCAAGCGTTAACAGTTGGTTTTTGAATTTTGTTGCATGGAAGACTGGCTAGCGCACGAAACAATGAAAATTACGCAGACGCAATTTTTTTTATTTAAAAAGTCAAATGGGTGGCGGGCTTTGATTGATGAAGTCAGCATGTACGATGGTTTCGTCACAGAGGGATAGGAGCGGATATTTGTTTGGGCCGCTCGCGCAGTGGAAATCCAGACCCGAAATAGATTAGGGCGAATTTGATAAGAAATTCGCGTCACAAGTCTCCCTCCGTACACCAGCCAACTTCGGACCCGAAAAAGATTAGGGCAGAATTCATTTGGTTTTCGCGTCACAAAATTGGCCGACGTCAGCAGGCTATTTTGGAACGCGAATTTGGTTTGAATTATGGCTTATCGTCGTTTGAAGTCTGGCGGGCTCGACTTAAGAACAATTTTGTTTGATCCCATCTTATAAAATTTGTGTTGGTTTTCTTTGATAATACACATATTTATAATAAATCATGGGAATACCACACTAGTAAACATGTGGAAAAGTTATATAAATTATTGAGAACAATCATTTTTATATAAAAATATCCAAATGTGCTTTTGGGAAATAAGAATTCGAGTATTTGGTTCATATTGTTTTAAAGGAAGGAGTGAAGTTGGAGCCTCAAAAGATGCAAGCTATTACAAAATGACCTATTCCTAAGAAAATCAAGATTCTTAGAAGATTTTTTAGACTTACATGATATTATTGATCATTTGTTAAGAATTATGCATGCATTTCAAGTCCACTCACAATCTCTTGAAGAAAATATCATTTATATGGAATGATGAGGCTACTTTGGCATTCTCTCTTTTAATGGATGCCATGTCTTCTACACCAACATCGGTTGCACCTACTTTTGGTAAAAAATTCATAGTAGAGTGTGAGGCACTAGGACAAGGAATCTACATAACATTAACACAATAAGGGATATCATTGGCTTTTAAAAGCAAGGAATTCAAAGAAAATATTTGGTGAAATCTACGTATGAAAAATAAATGGAAGCAATATTACATGAAATAAAAAATGGGGATAGTATATCATTGGGAGGTACTTTAAAGTCAAGATATACCATGATAGCATAAATTATTTTTTGAAGCTATGGATTTCATTGGAAGATTAACAAAAATGAGGAGAAAAAATGAAAAGTTTTAATTTTGAGATAATCTACAAAAAGGGTAAGGAAAATTTAGTACATGATGCTCTTTCTAAAATAGAAGAGGCCTAAAATTTATATCCAACTACATTTTCTATTCCTAGGTGGCTAGAAGAAGCTTGCCATAATGGAAAAATGACAATAGTACTAAACAAAAACTAAAATTTATAAAGGATGGGATGAACTCTATGGAGCATTGGGAGTGAAAGAGAGATATAATTTGGTGCAAATGTAGAATATTTTTATGCATGCAAGCATATTTGAATAAACAAATATTAAGGGAGTCCCATGTCTCTCTGATGGTAGGACGCAAGGTTCCTTAAAACATCTCAAAGGATCAAAAAATATATTTTTGGAAGGAATGAAGAAAGATATTCAAATTTTGTAAGAGAAGGTCAGGTTTGCATAATAAATAAAAGAGAGATAGTAAAATCTCTAGGGTTACTTCAACCATTCCACATACATATTCAAAGACTAGAAGATATATCAATAGACTTTATTACAGGGTTACTGAAATATAAAGTTAAGTATTACATTTTTGTGGTCATTTATATAGACAAATTTTGTAGATTTTTTTTGTAGAGCTCAAAGTACATAAACAACAAGCCAAGTGGCAGAAGTGTCTATGAAAGAAATTCATCGTCTTCATGGTTTTCCTAAAGTAATAGTAACAAGAAATTTTTGGAAATAATTATTTAATATGAGTGGAGAAACACTAGCTGCCATGAGTTCTACATATCAAACACAATCAAATGGTCAAACAAAAATAGTTAACAAATGTTTTTAAGGTTATCTACAATGGTACTCTTTAGAAAAGAAATCTTAATGGATGAAGTGGGTTCCTCAAGGAAGAATGGTAATATGATACTATCATACTACCTATCACACATCTACTAAAATACCATGATGATGTAAGTTTGGAATTTAACATTTTTACATGTTAAAGACAAATAGTCAAAATCACTGACAACTTAGTATGTAATAATTAATAATCATTCCCTGTTCATTTTTTTTAATAGGTTTATGTCACACGATGATGCAGGGGCATTAGGCACTAGCCAACAATGTAGGAGGTTTTGTCCACATGTTGTGGCTAGGAGGGTTCAAAAACATTTGAGTTGTAACAGCTAGGTGTCAATACCTCAGCTGACTGTATTACTTAGACTAGTTAGAGTTGTAGGAGTCGAACAGTTTCAGTTAGTTGAATTATTATAATTAGACTTTTTGATTTCTAGAACGGTCCTCTCAGAGGAACCGAAGAGCCATATGTTATGTATATAAATTGTAATTCCTCGGATGAATAAAAGTAGAGAGGGAAGAGGAGAGTAGAGAGGGGATTTCTGCAATAAACCTCCGTGTGTGAACAATTGTTTCCAGTTAAATGATTTCCAAGCTTAGTTGCCATTGAATTATCTCGAACTGCTAATTGTGAAGAATTGTTTAACTGTGAGGCGATTGGGTACTGATAATTCCATTCTTCTGTCTTTGAATTCCTGTAAATTGTTGGATAACCCTGTGAACTCACCCCACCCGAAGGCGAGGTCTATGTAGAGAACCGGGGTCGTGAACACTGTTCAAATATAAAAATCCCGCTTAATAAAGAGACAAGATTGTTGTGCTTTCGGAACCTGACCCGAGGATTGGACATGATTTAACAAACAAAAGGATAGCGGAACCAGACTTGCACCCGTGGTCAAGCCCTGTACCAAAACCATGAGCGGAATCACAAAAGCGGGTTTCCCATATCGCACCGCTTTTGCGGAGTAGGCAGTATTTCCTATTTGCGAGCGATTCCATAGGGAATGCGACACGTGGCGAAGTGACCCCTGGAAAACCACCGTTTAACCCGCGCCATCGCACGTTAAAGCCCGATGTTGGAAGCCGAGCGAAATTGCCAAGAGTCGTTGATTTGGAGAAGGGCCATTAGATGGTGGTCGCACGTTGAACTTTCCCGGAGGTTAACTAAGGTGTGCGGAGGATAGCCAGGTATGATACGAGTGTTTGATTGGTTATTGATATATATAGGTGGGGCTGGAGTATAATGAAATTTTTTAATTAAACGATTGGCGGATAATTAGCATAAGTCTGGAGCGTGATTGTTGTAAGGCTGGGTGGTGAAATATAGAGCCGAAAGTTGATTACAAGTTATTTATTTAAAAAGAAACGTGGAGTATAAATACAAAGTGTTGAAAGTTAAACATTGGTTATAAGGCTTGGAGATAATATAAAGTCGGGAATATAAATTAAATTCCAACCATTGTGGGTGGTATTTATTTATCAAATTCTACGAATTTGATAAATAAACCCGAAGAAAGAAGAAGTCAATGAAGACCCAGGCTGGAGGAAAAGAACGGGGTAAACCAGGGGAAAATGCTGACAGAGCGATTGTAGACACACCAGCTCTCCTTAGGGGCCCAATTTCAGTTTTGTTGCGTCACACGATGATCTCTCTTCTCTGGCATTTACTTGTATTGAAGATCACTATTCTAGGAATAAGGAGTTATTTTCTTCAAAAATAACCCTAGCCAAACATTGACAATGCATCAAGGATATCTTTCTATGCTTCATAAGTACATATGTTCTACTTCTAAATCATGTCTTGGAAGTGGTTGTTTTGCTGGAAATTATTCACCAGTTGGTTTCATACCAAAGTCTTTTTCACATTTTCAGGATCCAATACATGAAAAAGATAATGGTTTAAAACAACATAAATATTTGAAATTTTGCAAGAATTGTTTGGCACACTTTGAATATGAATTTTGAAGTCAAGTGCATGATGCTGTATAGGATCAAGTGTCATTTTGAATACCAAATGTTTCACAAGAAACTTCTCAACATGCTACCCTGCAGCAAGGATTAAATGACAATATTGCATCAACTATTTCCATAATAAAAGTGCACCTCGGCCATAAGACTAAACAACTACAAATGTTGTAGATCTAACAAGACCACACAATCAAATGTATTCCACAAGGCCAATACTGTATGAAAAATGAAAAGGAGTTTGCAACCAAAAATACCTTAGGCAACTAATTCAATTAGATACACCAAACCATCAGCAAAAAAGAAAACCAGCCTACTTGGCCCCAATATTTTCAACTGGGTCCTCTAATTCAACCAATAAAAATGCCAAAACCATAGCATTGAGATACATTTCATTACACTATCAATAACAATAAAATTTGACTCAGCCATAACCCTTTCCTTTTAGACCACTGGGTAACAAATATGTTTCCTTTCACCTTTGAGTTTTCAAATTATGCCTACCAAATCTAAAACATTTAAGAGGGGGAACTAATACAACGTTAAAAAGAAAACCAGAGCACACATCTACAAATTACCTCCTTAGCTATTGTCACACCATCATTAACTATTTTCGGAGAACCATGCTTGCTCTCCAAGACAACATTTTTCCCTTCGCCCCAAGGGTGACTCCAACAAGATCAGCAAGTTTGTTCACACCGCCCGCAAGACAAATTGACAATGCGCTTTCAGTAAGTGTGCAATTGAATGCCAGACCATATGCCAAAACAACCCTCCATGAAAAATTAAAATAACACATTAAAATCGAATATAAGTGGACAAGGAAAGATCCACCGCAGTGAAGTTTCACGTGCAGGTGACCTTCCTTTAAACATAATTTTTTCTCTGACCTGCAATTTTTTTGTCACCGAGCCATCCTTGTTGAAGTAAAACTCCTTTTCCATAGCTCTTGTATTAACTACCTTCTCTCTGTCGCGTAATCTCAGAGTCCCTCTTCTGCTTGAGCGATTAAAGGAAATGGGTGAAAAAACCGAAAGAGAAGACAATTGTCTGCCATAATTATCAAACATTGCACCCAACTTCTTCCCCTTTCCATTGTTACCCAATGAGGTAGATGTGGCAATTTTTGTCATACCGCCCAAAGCAGAGGCCATCTTCTCTTATGCTAAATATAGAATTACAAGATCTTCATATTAGTATGAACCTTAAAAAACATGACTCCCATTGCTAAAAACCACTTTTAAGTTGTAACAGTCAAACTAAACAACTATCGCAACTTTTGGCAACTTCTGGAGCATTAAGAGAGAAACAACCAAAGAGAAATACAACCACAATCCTCATTTTAATGAGACCGGACTATATATTTGCATTAAGATAATAGAAAGAAATCATGACTATATTAAAGCCACCACAAAACAACTTTAACCAGTGTCTCTCGCAGCCTTCAGGTTTCCATGCTAGAGGTTGCATATTTTAATTTAAATTCTTGACCTCTCGTGCCCATCTATGAATGCATCCAATGGGATATCTACATCAAATGCTCCTTTATATCCCCAAAAAAAAATTCCCTACTACAAGAGCACCAGTATTGATGGATCACCCCACACCATCCCACCCACTAGAAACGGTGAAAAAGGAAACCCAAGAAAACTTATGAAATATCTCAAGATGACTATATGGGTGGTTCTTATGAATCAACCAACCATTCAGAACATGCTCATCAATCCAAACCATGAGTATTATGTGACAATATTCAAGCAGGCACTGAATCAGATTTCTGAAGCTATGTTAGAGAAACCCTAAACTCTCACCGAAAATAGGTGAAATGTGACACCACTCAGGGATTGACATGTGCCAATTGGTACAAGTGGTAGACAATTGGCATGCTCAAACAACGAGGTGATGCAGGAATGACATGAGGGAGAAAATATCAGAAAAGCCCCAAATCTGGAGAACTAAAGCTCATCACCAACCTAAGATTGACAACTTTACATGATGTAACCTATGAAATCGTAAATGGAGAAATCATAGTAACAATAAAGTAACCTATGTCACAATAAAGTCGGATTCATCCTAGGAGTGGTAATGGGAGAAATCATAGTGAACAACGGGAAACATGCAGAGTTGCTTACAATCAAATAGATGAAAAAACACATACAAAAAACCTAGATAATAATCATGAACAAGCTTAATATTGAATTATGAACTGTAAAGGAACTTACAAAATGTGACATTACGAACATGTTCAAGCGCACAAGCAAAAATATCCTGGACATGACACTGGTTGACAAGTTGTATTGCTCATGATGCAAGAGGATTTGTACCTGCACTGCCAAGTCAATCAAAATCCATCATTATCTATACAATAAATACAAGTAATTGATGTAGTATTTTTTACTCTAAGATGCATTCTTATGATAACGTTAGAACATATGTTGAAAATGTCAAAACATACCTAAATAAGCTCCTCTTCGTTTCAAGAACAATTTATTGGAGTCGCATGAACTTGGAACAAGCCTCCCACGATCTGAAAGAGTAGCAACTAAGTCAACGGTGACTTTTTTGTTGCTACGCTGGATCGAGGGAGGTTTGCTCCAAGATTAAATCGCTCCAATAAATTATTCTCTACTAAACAGGGCCAACCACGTGAAGGTGGAAGCTCTTATGGCCCCTCCCCCCTCACATCACTCTCAATTCCCCAATACCCAATCTATATTTCATTTTTTACTTTCATGAGCATAAAAAAAATATATTCAATAACTAATAAAAAAACAATTCAACAAAAAGTACGCAAGGAAAAATTGCAATTAATGCTTGACATAAAAATAGTATGATAAATGAGTTTTTTATATAACGCAAAAAACGTTCCAAGTATGGTCATTGGTAACGTTTGTCTTATAATAATACAATATTTTACATTATCGAATTTTCTTTTTCTTCTTCCTATTTCTAAAGCTCCTAATTACATCATCAATATCATCATGCTCTGCTCCTATTTCGTGCCTTTCGACCCACACTGCTGACCTAGTTGCGTAGTCACGATGTCTGGTCTCATCCGGTGACGGGGCATCGCCTACAAAAACAGATAATATTAAATTTTAATTGTCAGTTTTTAAATATCATTGAACTAGTTCGGTAATATTAATAAAAAAAATTGCAATGAGATTATTTACCTGGTGCACCAGTTGTCACCGGTGACCTAGTTGCGTAGTCACGATGTCTGGTCTCATCCAGTGACGGGCATCGCCTACAAAAACAAATAATATTAAATTTTAATTGTCAGTTTTTAAATATCATTGAACTAGTTCGGTAATATTAATAAAAAAAATTGCAATGAGATTATTTACCTGGTGCACCAGTTGTCGCCGCTGACCTAGTTGCATTTTCACGATGTCTGGTCTCATCCAGTGACGGGGCATCGCCTACAAAAACAGATAATATTAAATTTTAATTGTCAGTTTTTAAATATCATTGAACTAGTTCGGTAATATTAATAAAAAAAATTGCAATGAGATTATTTACCTGGTGCACCAGTTGTCGCCGATGACCTAGTTGCGTTGTCACGATGTCTGGTCTCATCCAGTGACGGGGCATCGCCTACAAAAACAGATAATATTAAATTTTAATTGTCAGTTTTTAAATATCATTGAACTAGTTCGGTAATATTAATTAAAAAAATTGCAATGAGATTATTTACCTGGTGCACCAGTTGTCGCCGCTGACCTAGTTGCGTAGTCACGATGTCTGGTCTCATCCAGTGACGGGGCATCACCTAAAAAAACAGATAATATTAAATTTTAATTGTCGGTTTTTAAATATCATTGAACTAGTTCGGTAATATTAATAAAAAAAATTGCAATGAGATTATTTACCTGGTGCACCAGTTGTCGCCGTTGGGACTGTTGCCCTGTCTTCCTCTCTGGTGGTAAGATCCTCAAGGGAAACATTCTCTGTCATTTAAACAAAAAATGTTATAAGGACAACCATCAAGGTATAATTAGAAAAAAATAAAAGTGGAAATTAATTACCGTCACGGCCCTCATTGATAGTAGCATTGTCGGCCTGGTCCCTACTACAATGATCGGGTTGCACGTGAGGATCATCTACATTTGGCTCTAAAACTGGGTTATTTGCGTCGTCGGTAGTGTTGCTCCCCTGATTTAAACAAATTTGTTAGACATTAAATTTATGGATGAAAACAAACATATTGAAAGGCTAATGTTTTACCTTATCAGGCATTCTGGATCTTGGGACCTGCCCCAAGCTTATGCGACGTTCAACTACGGCTTGATAGCCGAAATGGAAAGCGATATTTTTATCTTCCTCTGTTGTTTCTGTTCAGAAGTCATCACCCTACATTACATATGTCTGTGTATTTTTAATCATATTTGATAGGATTACAAAAACGTTGGAAGGCGATACAATTAATTATAAGATGTTTAGCTACTTAATTACAATTCTTGCAGCTAATTTCAAGTAGCCGCCCTGGCCTAGCTTGTGATGGCCCTTTTTTCAATCCTAGCTTTGGTTGCCTTTGAGGTTTCAGGCAACCTAGCGTCAAAAGATTGAAGTCATATATGACGTAGCACGCTTTTATTTTAGACATAGAGAAAATTAAAGCTATTGAATTAAAGTTGTAATTTACCTTGCGGGTCCAGTTGGCATTTTTCCTTCTTTCTTTTCCCTTTTCTCTTTTCCATCATGGATGAGTGCTCTCCACTCACTCTCTGGAACTGTGAGAGGACACTCATATCTAGGGTTAAATTTCAATTGCATCCTATAGGTGTCCCTGGTATATTTCAAATATTTTCCGGCTACCTGAGCCACCGCTTTTCTGTCAAATGTGCCGACCCCAAAAAGGGCTTCTAGATAATCTAGAAGTTCTTTTTTCAGGTTGGAATTCTGGGAATTCCACCCTGTACGTATGGTTGGGCCAAAATTACCAACGCATGGCTCTCCAGAATCCTGTAGAACTCATTGTTTCCTACACAGAATAAAACCAAAAGAAAAAGAAGATATTATCATTAATTTAAAAATAAAAATCATGATAAATATGTTTTAGATAAAGTACATGAAATAGTTAAAATATTAAAATTTACCTGTGAGTTGTACGTGCTTTATAGGGACACCTTCATCGTTCACCAACAACGTGCCATTAATGGTCCCTGTGGAGCTGACACGTGTAGCTCCAGGAAACGCAATAATGCAGTTGGCCATATCAGCCTCATCATTGCCAACACGTTCAGCAGTTGGCTGGGTGTCTGCTTGGGCAGGGTGTGTTTCTTGCCTGGAACCTAAAGGAGTAGAAGGTGTACAAGAGGGTTGTTGGGAAATCTCTTGCCCTTGTGTCCCACTACCACCAACACCGGATTTAGTAAGTGCCAGAAAATGCTACATACAAAAGAAATTTTTGTTAGTTTAGTCAATGTAAAAATTAAAAATCAAACTATCACAATTCATCTCATGCAGAACAAAAAAAATATCCTTTTGAATTTTTATTATTACCTTATATCTTTCTAGCTGCCTCATAAGATGTTGTATCCTCTCTTCTGTTTCAGGTGTTTGAAGCGCGTCTATCAAAGTATTAAATTCTGACCTATCTCGTGCCTTTTTTTGTAACAAGAACACTGGAGATAGGATGAAGAAAGCTCTTCCTCAAAGAGGGAATCATCAGGCGTACCATGGCTAGGTGTCTGCATATTTGAACAAAATTAATATTATTTCAATTATGTAAATAACTAAAATACCTCAAGATAGAGCAATGCTGGCACTTTACATGTTCTTCCGCTGGCCTCTTTCCGCGATCATCCTGTCTCGGGGTTGTTCCTGCACTGCTCTGATCAGTCTGCCACATTGCAATAAAATTATAAATGTAAAAACTTGAAAACAATATCTAACTTGAAAACACAAAATGAAAATTGAAATAATTTCTAATAAGACATCGGAAGACAGAGTTAGAGTTTCAAATATGCCTTGCATTGAATTCAATCCTGGAAACATGTCATTGCACATTAAGGCACCCAAACAAGAGACAAGTTGACAATGAAGACCTTATTGAATATATTGTTGGAGAAACTTCTAGTAAACTTGTTGTGAATACATTGAGGACATTTTTGGAGCAACATTGTTGAAGCTGATGGTATAGCATTGTTGGAGACGATCTTGAAGGGCCTTTAAGTGAAGCTTTTGGAGCAACTATTGAAAAATCCTTAGAGAATTTAAGTAAGGCACTTTCTATCTTCCATCACCTTTTTCCTTTCAATATCCTTTAAATGATTTTGTTGATATTTAATGTTTGAAATCATGTTATAATTCCATGATTATATGTGTTTGGGGACTAGAATAATTTCACACTAAACCATGCAAACTTAAAAGTAACTTAACAGATCCATAAAGTAATAATAATCATAATTCCTAATTTCCTATTGTACGATATGATGCAAATTATTCAAACATGAATCAATGAAGACATGCAATGTCTGAATTTCAAGATTGATGAACCAATACAAGAAGTTAGAAACTACAACTTTGATTCAATACTCTGTGTGCTAACTCCAGGAAGGAATCTAGTTTGTAGTACATAACATGCATCGTGTATTATCAATTCTTAATTGAAAACAACTAAAGGTCATCTACATCATCAATTCCTTCCCATGTGTTTTTATGTTATATTCCTTATAAAAGTGTCAAATTTCTCTCAAAGTAAGCAACCACTGAATAAAATAAAAATAGTTGAGATATGATTGAGAAATGGTCATTTATTTCTTAAAAGGATCTTCACGATTTCTTTGGTTGTTTTTCATCTCAAGAAACAAGAAATGACCTAAGAAACTATCGTGCTATAATATAAGAAACAACACGGTGCAATGGCCATTTTCAAAGCCAAACGATGTCCATTGAGGACATGGCCTTTATTTGGTTCCTATTTCATAGGAGTTTCGGGTAGAAATGGAACTTTTTTGTACCATTTCCAGTAGTAAAAAGGGAAAACCTTCTTTTTCCATGGGAAATAATTTACCTTTCCTTTTTCAAGATAATCTAAATCACAAAAAATATGAACTATACTGCACACATTCTTGGATACTGTGAAAGTGGAAAAGGAATACCCTACACAAGTGATGCACACATGTACATTTGAACACTAATAGATTTTTGTAGTTGAAATGAAATGCTTGTTTTCATTTAAATGTAGGGTTTTTAAAGCAAGGAGAAATAATGGCTGCCAATTTAATAAGTGTTTCTTTGGGAAAAATTTAAATCTTGTATTGGGTGATGAAGATAATATAGGGTATTGAATCTTGATTCTTGACATTGTGTTTAACTTGAATAACTCAAATGATTATAAATATCAGTGGATGAGTTCTTTTTTTCAAGGATGTCACTCAAAACTCTTATGTCAAAGCATTGTATGATGGCTAGCATTTGCTTGTTTCCCTTTCTTCAGTTCAATGTAAAAATTATATTAATATATTGGAGCACGAATGATAACTACAATTTTTTGCTCTGCAGTATATCCAGCCCCAAGATTATGAAAATTTTTCTCAAGTGGAGCTATTTGGTTAGGCTGTAGGGTCAACCCTCCATAGGAGGAAGGGCCTGCAGTAAGAACTTACCATTTTTCAAGAGCTGAGGCGACGGCTGTCATAAGAGCCTGTAGAATGCAGGGTGAATGCCGTTCTGCAAGAGTCATGCTTAATGCCGAGGCGAACGTCGCAAAGAGCCGAGGGCATCACGCCGTAGGGAGAATGCTGTTATGCAAGAGCGGAGGGTGACTGCGCGCGTGATATTAGACGTTAATGTAGCACACATGTACATTTGAACACTAATAGATTTTTGTAGTTGAAATGCAATGCTTGTTTTCATTTAAATGTAGGGTTTTTAAAGCAGGGAGAAATAATGGCTGCCAAATTAATAAGCGTTTCTTTGGGAAAATTTAAATCTTGTATTGGGTGATGAAGATAATAGAGGGTATTTAATCTTGATTCTTGACATCTAGAGAGAACCCTACAGCCTAACACAATCCAATGGAATTGACCAAAAAAACCTAAATAGAGTCAACCCTACTATAGGAGGAAGGGCCTGCAGTAAGAACTTACCATTTTGCAAGAGCTGAGGGCGAATGTTGTTCTGCAAGAGCTGAGCGCGAACGTTGAGGGCGAATGCTGTAGGCAAATTCTGTTCTGCAAGAGCTGAGGGAAAATGTTGTTCTGCAAGAGTGGAGGGCGAATGCGCGCGTTATATCAGACGTTAATGTAGCTATTGCGACGGATACGAAACAATAAAATCATTTTTATGTAGCGTGCATATAAGTTTCGTATTTGTATTTAGCGCGCATATAAGTGTCGTTATACCGACGGCAGAAAAGGCGTCGCTATTGCAACGAAGGCCTCCAAACGTCGCAATTACGACACTTAGACATTGTGTCGCACTTGCAGTCGTCGCAATAGCGACGCGTTGGGCCATAGTGTCGCCAGTGCGACGTCTTCCTCCAAATGTCGCAATGGCGATACTTTTCTAAGTGTCGGTATTGCGACACTTTTCTATAAACGTCGGTATAGCGACGGTTTCGGGCGGGATGGAAAAAAATTGGGGAAATTTCCGACATTTGGTCAAAAGCGTCGGAACCAAGTGTCGGAATTTCCGCCAAATGTAGTAGTGAGGTGTCCTGGTCCGAGGTAAGGCATCCTGCAAGTCTTGAGTTTTGCCAATGGCATCTTGGAGTGTGGCTGGTCTAGTGGATCTAACTAGTCCCCGAAGCAGCTCTGCTAACCCCTCAACAAACATATAGATCATCCGTGCTACGGATAGATCTGGCACCATCACCAAAATCCTCAGGAAATCTACAATATACTTCTCAGGACTCCTGGTCTGTTTGAGCCTTGTCAGCTCAACAAAGTGCTCCTCTGGTTCCCTCTGGTCGAACCTCTCTATCAATCTCCGAGTGAACTCGGCATAGGTAATCACGGAGGAATGCCCTAGTGTCACCCTTCCATAGAACCACCAATCCTGAGCCTAACCCTCCAAATGCAGCATGGCTACCTTGATGGCCTCTGTTTCTGCCATCTGGTTGAGCTGGAAATATACATCCAACTTCTCCACCCAAGACTTTGCCGAGCTGTTTGATGAACCATCAAACGTAGGAAAATGGAATCGGGTCACTGTGCAATGGGTGTCTCCATTATGATAATTTCTGTGCCCTTTGTGATGGTCACGGGGTCTACTGTCCCGCTTGATCTGAACAAAGTCTTTAAATAAAATGGCATCCCTGAACTCCTGCCCAGCTGCCTGGTACTCAGCAAAATAATCACTTATGTGGTCTGGTTCTTCTTGTGCTCCTGTCCCCGTATCTGTACTCAGAAAAGTGGGCATAGTGGCACAAATGGGGGCATGTGATGCCTGGTGCAGAGTGGCAACCTTCTTCTGCAAATGGTGGGATGTGTCTGACCCCTCATCAACCTGAAAACCCTTTGGGATTTCACATTGTCTAGCCTCCACAGCCGTGAATCTCTGGCCCATCACCTCTATCTGCCTTGCCAGATCCTGCACTGATTTAAGGAGTGCTTCCCCAAACTTTTTTGCATCGCTATCATTCGCCATTGGCTCTCCCTGCTCTGCTTCTACCCCAGGCTCCTCCTGTTCTATGTCCACCACCCGAATGCAGTCTCCTTCTCCGTAGGTGTTCTTCAACCTACGCTCAATATCTCTGTACTTCCTACCTCTGTGGCAGATGTAGGGTTTTTCTTCCGATGACATAGACTACTAGATCCATAGGCTGAGCCAGATCTATGCTCTGATACCCCTGTAATATCCCTTTTCAGGGATAACTCTAAAACACATGCAGACTCCAACCAGAGATGGACTGGGAGGGAATTTACCAGATATTTCACCTCTCAAAAGAGGATGAGATCTGGAGGTTATCTGGCCCTTTCCAGACTCTGTCTAAGAGTGTGGGGAAACACACAACAAGTGGTACAGAAATCTAAATGCAAAGGGAAGAAATAACAGATTGCAGACATACAATAGCATGTATAAAGCATGCACAGATACTCAAGAAATATGAGAACACTGAGCCATTTTATTAATCTGATAAATATAGAGGAGTACAATAGGTGATCAAGCGATAGCACCTAAACTTGCACAAGGCAAGTTAAGATCTATTCTCAAAATGCTGTGTTTCAGGGTTGTGTTCCAGCTGCTTGAAAAAACGGTTGTGTCACTGCACAGCAATACCTCCCTGCGGACCTGTGCTTTCCTCCCAATGATCACGTCGCCTCTATTTGTGATCTTCAATATTATGCTCACCCGTTGATCCAGAAATCCTCAATAGACTAAGATCCTCCACAAATACCCACTAGAGATTTCCCTAATACGGATTGTGTCCTCCACTCAAGACTGTGCAGTCGATAAACGCGCTGCTCCTCCACAGATGTCGCACAGTCAATAGATGCGCTGCTCCTCCACCAATATAGCGGATCAATCTTCCTATAAAGACACTGATGGGACTACCTCACCCGAGCATGCACTCAAAGTCCAGTGGGGCTGAGGGTGAGATCTCTGAACGGAGACACTCAATGCGCTAAACAGCGTTGTAGACAAGCTAAACAGCCAGCATGCTCCAAGTCGCAATGACCAGATTCAAATGCATAAATTCTCATGATGTCAGAATGAGGAAACTATCTTCTTTATATAGCGTTGGCCGCTCCCGAAACCTACGACCGCCTCCACCCACGATACTATGGTAATACGCCTTTGCTACGTGCCCAATTCGGGCCCCTTATTTACCACGTGCGTCTTATTTTAGAGTGAGTCGTGGTCCCTTTACTCATGTTTATTCATAAGGTAACTACTTAAAGCAAAATTGACTAAAAACGAATATTCCAATTAGCCATTGCTAATTGGGAATATTACACATACCTCTGTAGTGAAACTTGATGTTGTCAAAGCTCGATCTGGTGTTGTCCTCACATTCAATTTGTACAAACCTCCTGTTCAAATTCTTGACGCAATATTCTTCATTCCATCCAACAAATCTTTAATATAACAATTAGATTTTAAAAATTCTACCTTGAGATTTTGATCTGTAATCATGGACACAGAAATGAAATTCTTTGTACATACATTACATTTTGAATATGTCTGATATGACCATCAGGCAAAATAACAGGAATGTTCCCGTACCCTTTGATCCGATAACCTCTATCATTGCCAAGGTATATTGTGCTTCGTTGTTGGTTTCTTTAAAATCTTTGAACCACTGTCTGTTCCCTGTCATATGTGTGGATGCTCCCGAATCCACATACCAGATGTTTGCTTCAACATTTTCATCAAAGTCTGCCATGAACAGTCTGAAGTCCTGAACATGGTCATCATCTGTGAAATGACCTGCATGTCTTTTATGTTTTTGTTGTTCTTCATGAAATTTATTTTTCCTGCACTCCTTAACCATATGACCGATTTTTCCACAATAAAAACATTTTATTACATAGTCGTTTTTATTCGAATACATACCTTGAGCCTGATTTGGTCTTTTCTGTGGATTTCCTCCATTTTGCTATGATGAATTTTCTTTTGCTTTGAAGAATTTCTTCTTTGCCATTAATGCAAGATCTGTACTCAGGAGTTTTAAAGTCAATCTTCTTTCTTCTTCTTGCATTAGTATTCATGTTAATTCTTCAAAAAAGCCACAATTTATTGTTCTAACTTCTAAACTTATGGTTTATTTGTATTAAATATTCTAGTTTCTTGTGTTTGATTAGCATTAATGTAATAACTAGTTGTATCAATAATTTGTGAATATTCTAAACAAATTAGATCATTATATCTATATTTCAGTTTTCTATCTGGATTTGTTTGTTTGTTTATGATTATAAAACATGTACACCATGTCCTATTTTGGACTTGTATCGACATGAACTAAATGCTCTTTTTTTTCCCAGAGTTGTATCGACATGAACTAAATGTTTTTTTTTCCAATGACATGTGCCTTAGCTTCAAATCTTTTGATTGATTCAAATTTGCCCATCATTACAATCAACTAAAAATTTATTGCTTATTTATTCTACTTCTAGCTTATTTTTCTAATCCTAGACTGCTATCTCCAGACAAACAAAATTGAACCAGTTAAATTTTTCCAAGGTTCATAGCAAATTTGTTCTGAGGGCGTCATCATTAAAAATGTTTTGTGGGTTTCTGTTTCATGATGGTTTTTTTCTTTTCTTCTGGTAATCAAAACCATTTCTCTTGAAATTTTATGTGAAACTTAAAATTCCAGGAAAATTTCAAAATCAGCCTTGTAAATCTAATTAACCATGAATAGATTAGGAAGCGAAATCTGCAATGCAAAGCGTACTGTTTCTAAAATTGAATCTTGGAAAGTGATAATCTTCTCAGACAACTTAATCTCGAGGGATAGGCTGTAGCCGTCCCGTAGTTTAAGTAGGCTTGAAATTTTCATTGTATAGATCATAACATTCAGGCTTTTCAAATTGATGGTATGATTGATAAATGGAAGTTAGTATTTTGTAATGTAAAATATGTGATTGCCTTTTAGTTGTTTTATTCTGCCCAATCATTTGCGTGGTATCACAAAGAAATGCCCTCTTGAAATATTTCTGCATAACCATGTACGCTTTCTTTCTGCATAACCATGTACGCTTTCTTTCACCGTACTATTGAAGCTGCAAGGAGGTGTCTTTGCACCTTCCATTAGCTGTCTAATTGGCAGGATACAACAAAACATACAATGAGGAAGGGATTTTGTTTTATTCAAGAGTGTTTACAAAATAGCTGCAAGATAAACATCTCTAATACGCAATTCCATTTAACTGACCAGCTCATGAATAAATTCCCAGTACCACCCCCATTCCCCCCTCCTATATCAAGTTACCATCTCAAGGATTCAAGAGACTTTATAGCAAACTCTTGTTAACGATGTTGATTAATATACTTCCTGTTAGGATTTCCCTTTGAAACTAAACGAACCAACAACCTAAAAACCTCGTTTGCATGGACAGCTGCAAGGACGGGAGAAGCACTGACCCAGGTAGTTTTGGATAAGTGGATACATTTATGACAGCAAAATTGGTGTTACAGTAATACATTACCAGTCAATGAGGTGAAAATCAAGTTTCTATTTGTGATATGAGCTAGAAGAACAGCCAAGTTACAACACAACAAATATTCATTTGACATTCTATTATCACTCCATCTCACCCTTCATACTAACAGACCTGCCGAGCTTTCTTTGCTTATATTTCCAAGTGGTCTGTATTCTTCTAGCTGCCCATGATCTCCAGTATGGGGATTGATATCTAAAAATAGAAACCAAGAAAGAGATTAAACTATTTCCCAAATCACTTATGTAAAATGTGTCAGTTATCAGTTACAATGAATTTCTAGATATGGGCACAATTGAATATTAACATGGAAGGGCCATTATTTTTCACAGTTTTATTGCAATTGGGAGCAGTTATTTCTGTAAATTATCAAGACATAAAAGCGTTTATATTGTTTGTTAGCTCTACTTTCAAAATCCATGTATGCTTCAAATACCTTATCGCTCCTTGAACTCGTGGATTCCTCATACTACGACTGAAGTTATTGGTGACATATTCCAGATCTGCGGCTTCGAGAGTGAAGGCTTCAACATTAGTGGTGCATTTGACTATTCTGCTTGAAAGTGCCCTTTGACCTGTCCTTCTAACGAGATTTTTCTTCGAGTCTGACACGGCATCAATCAACATATCAATTCATCTCCTCCAACATTTATGCAACAGAGAGTAAATAAGAAACAGTAGCAACTATAGGAAACTTTTTAGAGAGTAAATATGGGCTAGATTCACCTGCAAGATCTTTGAACCGCTAGGATCACTCTCACAGGGAATACTGGAGTAGTGATTTCTATGAAGTTTAATCGTCTTTAAAGATTTGATAAACTTCAGAAATATCTCATTATTGAGTTGAATTACAACTCCATATCAAATCAGTATTATCATTCTTGTAGAACCATTTCTGGGGGCGAGATTTTCACAGGATTAAAATAGAACCATATTTACTTCATATAAGCTGGCAATACGTAGTCCATGATAATATGTATTTTGCATAAGGGAAGCGCATTTCCTCAGCAAAATGAAATCATTTTGTTGTTATTTTGTGCTGCAACTAATTTCCTGTTGACTAGCACCGAGAAAGAAGAGAGATTTTCAAATTGACAAATCCCTCACAACAGACTTTTGGCTATTTCATATATCTATAATACTTCCTGCATAATTTATACAGCCAAACTAGTTCCCTTCTGCTGCAAATTCCATTTCTTACCTATCATGTTTTTGTTACGCTTTTGCCACATGGAAAATTGAAATCGTAAGCTAAAAAAAATGTCAATTCAACTGAACTACCGTCTGATTTCATTTTAACTCCAATTCAGAAAATGACCTTAACTCAGATTTACAATTTGATGTACCTCAAACTGCTTGTTTATTTGTGCCAGCTTAAATATCAACTTTAAGAGAAGAAATCTGTTGAAAATTGAAAACAAGGAGCTGATAACAACGTAAACAAGAGAGTTAAGATGGCTTCAAGATTCTTAAGTTGAAATTTTCAACTAATCATGTTCTCATACACCTTAGAGTCACTAACAAAAATCAAGAAATTCACTACAAATATTTCAAAACAATATAAGGGTTGCAGATAGACCGTGTGAGCAAACCGTACTTACTTGATCTCATTGCAGCGTTTTCAATGCACCATGTCAACAACTCCTCTCCACAGAACTCGCCCTGATTAATTATAGCTCTAAACCCATCATCCCCAATGCTCTCTAGCTTTCCACGTAAAATGAACAGCATTCGGTTAACAGGATGACTTGTCCGCAAAATGATGCTGTCCTTGATATAAAATCTGTCCCGCAATCTTTCACATATTGCATCGAGCACAATATCCTCCATAACAAGTGCACCTGTGTGTAAAATTTATTAATAGTATTGTTTCACTCTAATGATCATTGCGAACTGAACACTCAGCTTAGGCATCCGAAAAATCCTTGTTCAAGGGAAGACAAACTTTAATCATCAGAAACTACCACCAAAATAATGCAGAAGTACAACTTTATTTTAGTTTGTGAGAAGTATATTGAGTGCGTATCCATGCAGCAATACTGTTTTCAAAATTTCATTGTAGCGGGTTCTGACATATCAGACATCCTGTTCTTAATGAAATAAGACCAAGCTGCAAGACGTGCCTAACCATTTAACAAAGAGATGAGGGGAGACAGATGAATGCCAGGAAATAACGAGGCAATGTTAAATTGATTATGCATAACGAGGCATTGTTAACTTGATTATGGGGATGGATTCTCAAATGCAGACTTGGAATATGACCCGGCAATATCTCTCTAAAGCTGTTTCACAGAATGGAGCACCATTTTACAGACGTCCAACAGGAATCAATTTGTCAATCGGTGAGTAATGTAGCTAAAATTCAACACAAAATTTTGTCCCTGATGTGCGAAAGTTTTTCCTATAATATAGGAAACAACAGTATCTGCATGAGTAAATATGTCTTCATAAGAGGCAAATAATGTGAATTTAGGGTAAAGGTCACGTCGCTTAAAAGTGGAAACAAGAAAATGGAAGAATAAATGATGATTATGCCTGTGTAATATGCAACAAAAGAAAAATAGAAGATGAGGGACCTACGTCACAGGACACACTCTTACGGGATCACCTGCCACAAATCCCAAGTGTTGGACACATGTTTGGCACATGTCCGAAGTGTGCCCCACATATGTCCCCATTTTAGGACACAAAGTAGCCCATGGGTCTGAAAAGGGTTTTTTTTTTGGTCCTAACTCCCTTTCCACATGAGTTCAATTCCTCAAAATGACATGTTAAGCTTGTTGTGATGAGGCTAGATGAATAGGCGGCCCCAGGGAGTCACTCCATTCATATTCATTACAGGACGTCTCGGTTCTTGCTAAGTCATATATTCCCAGTATATTCATCTTACAAGCAGATTGGATATGCTCTTGGTGGTATAGTGGCAGCTGGAAGGTTTGGTCCTGGGCCTAGCCTAAGTCACTCCAACGAGTTACCAATCCACCGTGGTTAAAAGAAAAAGTTCATTGTCCATCTTTTGTCCTCATTTCATTAACAAGGTTGGATTTCTAAGGATTTTTGGAGTGCAACAGAGGGTTATAATGCAGCTTTGAAGGGATTCCAAGTATTGGGCAAGTGGATTTGTCCATCAATCATCAAGTTTTTTCCCACAGTGGTCCATATTCTTCTTCATTTCCTAGAAATCATGGCTCAAATAGCAAGGGCAGCTAGAAAAGGTCAGAGGAAAGGAAGGAATGCCCCTATTTCTATGTTGCAGGAAATGTGCCCCCCTCCCCTACATATTAGCCTTGTTTCTGTATTGAAACATTGAAATGCAATTGAAACATGTTTCAGTTTGTATGAAATGCATTTCACATGTCATAATTGTGTTTTCATAAAAATTCAAACACGTTTCAACGTATGTGACTTTGTACAATGCATTTCCAAATGAAATTTGTCTTGATTTAATTGTGGAACCCACATTTGTAATATTCTGAATAGGAAATAAACAGAAATACAAAGCAACATAAACAAAAACTACAGCAAATAGACAGACACCATGAAAAGCACTGCAAACATTGAGAAAATCTGAGCCATTTTATTATAAATCTGAAAGAGGGAATAAGTACAAGAGGTTATCAAAATATAGGCACCTTGGCTTGCTCAAGGCAAGCTGAAATAACTCTCAAAACCCTGCTAGAATGGTTGCTTTCTCTCTGGACTACATAACTCCCTGAGCTGTTGTTGCTGCTAGAAAATGTTGCTTTTGGCTAGAATAGAGCTGCTCTTTGGGGTTGTTCCTCTGTGCAAAAAATTGTGAAACTCCAGCTATGGAATCTCTTCCAAAAACCCGGAAAAAACCCAGGAAGGAATTCCGGAAAGGCTGACCCCAGAATTTGACCCCCTTGGGAAAATTACACACTCCTGGTGAGTACGCTGATCTATGAACTGTATGACTGGAAATGCTGGCCTTCTACTGCTCCAAAATATTACTTGTGATGGGTCGATCCCCTCACACTTCTCCCAGATTGAAACTCTTGATCTCCCTTCACTCTCGGTGCTGCCCTCCTCCAAGACTGTGTAATCTCTGAGTGTGACTGCGCTGCCTTAGTGACTGCATAACTCCTGGCTGAAAAGCTCTGCGTTCTCTGCTCTGAAAACTGATGGTGAAGCTCCTCACCTGAGTAGGCAGTCAAAGTCCCCAGAAGCTGAGGTTGGGATCTCTGCTCGGAGACACCCATGTGCTAAACAACATTTGTAGACTTAGCTAAACAGCATAAGCATGCTCAATATCTATTAGACAGAAATTCTGAAGATGCATAATAGAATGGATGAGTAGCTAGCCTCTCCCTCCTTTTATGCTTGAGACACTAGCTCTCCCTTGGGCCCCACTATGATGCAATCTCTCCTCATGCCACGCTATCCTGCCTACACTGCGTTGTCCTGGCCCACGCTGCCACTGCGCTGCCTGGCCCATGCTGCCTCTGCGTTGTCCCTCTCCCTGTGCTGTCACTTGGCTCCCTTGGGCCCCATGCTGAAAACAAAATAATCTCTAAGTGACTTTAGGTAGTTTTTTTCTCCTAAGTGGGTTATGGGTCCCATCACCCCTTTATTTTATGGCTGAACATTAGAAAAGTAAAATTTGAGCAAAAATTATTATTGCCAATTAGCTGCTACTAATTGAGAATATTAGAACATTTTTTGTTTTAGTAATTAATCAGAGGTTAATTATGAATTAATGAGACTTCTAAAAACCTCTAAGATCAGAAATTTTGCACCAAAATGTTGTCAATTAATGGTAATGTTAAATTCTTAAAGTAAAATAAATATCACTTTTACTTAAATTTTTAACATTACCATTATTTGGTTTGGGATGTTTGAGTGTTTCCAACCTCATCAAGGCTTCATATGGAGAAAGTAGAATTTCATATCCTATTAAAAAATCAACGGATAGTAACAGTTTTCAGAATTTCAAGATTATTTTCATTAGATTCTATCATGTACAAGGGTATGGAATTGGTAGTTAATCAAGAAAACCAAGCCCTTTATGTACCTCGATGTTAGTGATATTGGTTGTTGAACTTCTCTATCCCGGCCTTAGCAAAAATGTACCCTTTACTCAAACCGAAATCTTTGATCGGACATGCTGGGATTTTCATAGCATATGTTAAATCTTGGATTAGGTAGTTTCATCAAAATTGGGTGGTGTTGACTGATGTCTTAGAGGATTGAGGCAGAGGAAGAGGGTGATACTAATGACGAGGATCCCAATATAAGTGATAGTGGGACATTTCTTGTAATTTGTGTTTGTCATTTAACTGTACTTGCAAATTTATTCATAATGATTTCTTTCCAAGTTTCGCTATGATGTTCTCTCTCTCTCTCTCTATATATATATATATATCATGTTTCCCTATTTCCAAATTTTTTGGGGGCCACGTTTCCAGTGCGTTTCCATCTAAAAAATGCATACCCATTTCCTGATATCATGCAACTTAGTCCAATTGATATTGTCCCCCCTCCTTTGATTTCATTAGTGTCTCTTGGTGTTGCATCTATTGGAAGTGGGGTTGTTGCTGCTAAATCTAGCAAGCCTTGGAGAGAGAAACCATAAAAGGAATAAAGTAGACCAAGAAGCAACAATGGATTGGTGGCCCATAGTCACCAAAACAAAAACCCCCTTCTCTTTATGGATTTGCACCGATGGGAGGAGTCCCAATAGGAGCGAGATCACTTATGACAAAAATGATCTCACTAGGATCTATTCAAGAAAGGCGTAATTTAGGTACAAGGATGAATAAGGAGAAAATTTGATTTCTACTTGGATACCTGGGAAACAAGGCAAAGGACCTACGGTTTGATAATTATGACAAGTGTTGGAGTCTCCAAAGGTCAAGGCTAAGGGAAAAGGTTTCCCAACAATGTGTTTTAGCAATGCCAAGGCTCATGAAACCTTAAAGAAATTCTTTAAGTTGAAGCAAGGAAAAACTAGGTTTCTCTCTTAGGTAAACAACTAGGGCAAGAAAGTTTATGGATGATATTGAAGTGGATTCCCACCAAAAGGATATATTTTGTGGAAAATACTATTCCCTTGATGCTTAGGTTCTCCAAACACCAAAACTCCACTTGCCTATGGATTCGCACCAAGCCCTACTTTCCTAGCTTGGCCTTGAAAGGTTACAATTAGAAGAGAGAAAACATGGATAAAAATAGAGTATGATCACCAACCAGTTGGACCAGTCCCTTGTCCCTAGAGAGAATGGAGTCCAAGATGAAATAGATTAGCCAAAAATGTTCCTAAGGAGGCCGAAATTTGATGCAGTAGCAACAAAATTTCAAACATTTACCTATGCAATGAAAAAATGGTTTTTCATGGGAGAGCTTCTAGGAGTTCACCACTAAGACAATTCATTACATGTTATATATGAGTAATGCATGAAATATTCATCTAGATAACAATTCAATTGATCTTCAACAAATTAGGGCACAATTTAGGATAACCTAGATTCAATCATTCCATACATTAGACATTAAGAAATCATTTTTCAACAATTAGGTGCACTTACAAGATAACATGCAAGATTTACATTCATTAGACCAAAGAATAGCTCCAAAGAATATCCAAGATCATCTCCAAATATCGAAATGCATCCAAGATATCCAATTCATCCATAAGAAAACAAGTCTGAATTCCTCTAATGAGGCTAAAAATCCAAAGGTGTGATGATGATTTGACTCAAATGAGATTCTTCTCTACTGTAATGAGGACGTTGAAATATGTGGGCATTGAGGGGATAGAGGGCTCGACGACTGGAACCCTAGCTTACTTTTCCCTTTGGTTTGTGTTTCTTGCCCTCTTCTCCCTAGTTCGAGTGGTCATGGTCATCCAACTTTGTCCCTAGTCAGTGTGGTTCCTTTGGCGTGTTCGTGGCTCGTTCTTGGGGGTTTCTTTGATGTCGGTGCTTCCTCTCTATGATGGTTGTTAGTTTTTGTAGCATCAGATGTGTTCTAGCCATGAAATGTTGTGGAGAGGCTTGAATACATGTATTCTCCAAAATCCAGAAATCGTTTATGGAAATTCCGCCTAGAAATGACTTAAGTATATTATTAGTTAGTTTTTAAATATTTCCTAAGTCTAAACTTAAGGAATATGATTAATTAAGTCAGGGCATGAATGTTCTAGATAATCACATGGATCAATTTCTAGTTAATCCTAACCATCAATTAAGATCTAATCGTGGTCGTTGAAGTCTCAACAGATTATAAGAAGTCGATGGGGCTTGAAGAAGATACACTTGAGAAGTTCGATTTTACCTGGAAATTGATTTCCAGAGTAGCAGCTATTTGTTTTGGAGAGAGGTTCAGTGAGATCGAAGCAATGAGAGCGGGGAAGAGACAATGAAGCCGGAGGAGGTATTCCAGATCTGGTGAGTGCATTTGTAAAGAGGCAGAAGCACCACCAAGAGGCTGATGTAGACGCAACGCAGTAGCCTCTAGAGGAAAATCCATAACTAAAAACTTGAAACTTTTAAAATTTTAAAGGGGGGAAATGGTGGATAGCACTACTTATAGATAGTTGATTGGCAGCCTAATTTATCTGACAACCACTCGACCAGATCTTTCTTATGCCATCAATATTCTTTCACGCTTTATGCAGGAACCACAAGACAACCACTGGAATGCAACCAAAAGAGTTCTTCGTTATATCCAAGGAACAAAAGATTTTGGTCTGCTTTACAAAAAGACTAAAAAATTTGTACTTGGTGGATTTCTAGATGCCGACTTTGCTGGTAGTATCGATGATAGGGCATCAACCTCAAGTTATTTAATGAACACGGGGTCAGCTACAGTGTCTTGGAGTTGCGAGAAGCAAGCTACAGTGGCCACTTCTTCAGCAGAAGCCGAATATATATCAGCTTGGGAAGTAGCGTGTGAAATTGTTTGGTTGCACAGAGTTTTACAGGACTTGCGAATTCCTCAAGCAGAAGCTACATCATTATTCATCGACAACTAGTCAACCATAAAGCTTGCCAAGAACCCAGTTTTTCATTCAAAGACAAAGCATGTGGATGCCAAGTATCATCATATCAAATCACTCATTGCAAATGATGTCATCAAGCTGATTTATTGTCCTTCAAAAGATTAGGTCTCTGATATCTTCACAAAACCACTTGGCAGGATAAAATTTACTAAGTTTAGGGGTGAACTTGGTATCTGTTGTAATGTATCTTTGGATCATAGTA